>PVIY010018458.1:0-47430 GCA_004026745.1 Myrmecophaga tridactyla | reverse complement strand
GCATTAAGTAGATATCACCTTGTTGTTCAAGATGTAGCAGAGAGGCTGGAGGGAACTGCCTGAAAATGTAGAGCTGTGTTTCAGTAGCCATGTTTCTTGATGATGATTGAACGATGATATAGCTTTCACAATGAGACTCTGTGAATGTGAAAACCTTGTGTCTGATGCTCCTTTTAGCTACTATATCAACAGAAGAGTAGAACATATTGAATAAAAATAAATAATAGGGGGAACAAATGTTAAAATAAATTCAGCTTGAAGTGCTAGTGGTAAATGAAAGCGAGGGGTAAGGGGTATGGTATGTATAATCTTTTTTTCTCTATTATCATTTTATTTCTTTTTCTGTTGTCTTTTTATTTCTTTTTCTAAATTGATGCAAATGTTCTAAGAAATGATGGATATGCAACTATGTGATAATATTAAGAATTACTGATTGTATATGTAGAATGGAATGATATCTTAATGTTCTTTTGTTAATTTTTTTAATTAATAAAAAGTTTATAAAAAATTTGGATTTCCTGTTTTACTTTATTTCTGTGTTTAGTTTTTCCTCGATGAATGATGTGTAATTCAACTAGTCCATAATGCTTTGACAAATATATGCTGTTTAAAGTCTAATCCTTTTGAAAATGCTATTTATAATTTGACTATTACCATATGAGATTTATATAATCAAAATGTAGTAATTTTAGAATCAGGTATATACATGCCAATATACACACACATATAGACATGTATGCTCTTTGAACATATGCATTCTATCTAACACATTAAGAATTAATGCTGATAGTAGATTCCATATATTTATTAACTAAGAAGTATAACTGTTTTCCCAAGAAATTCCAAAATTTATGTATATATAATTCTGTGATTTCAACTAAAAAGACAACAAATATTTGAACTGAGAATATGAAATTAATCAATGAGCAATAACTCTTCAGAAGATCTAGAAAATGTTTAACGGGAAAGTCAAGCTTGAATTTTGCATTTAAGTGTCATTATTGTTCCATTCTAAATTAAAAGGGACACAGGGAAGAATATGTCAACAAAGAACAGTGCAGAAGGAAAAAGTGAGAATGTAACCAGCTAGTGCAAGAAAATGTAGGAGGTTGGGGGAGTTAAAATATAGAATATTTTGGTTTGCAAAGGCTGCTGGAATGCAGCTTTTACAATGGGAATTTATTCACTTACAAATTTACAGTACTAAAGCCATAAAAATGCCCAAATTAAGATAGTAAGAGGAAAATACCATCTCTGAAGAAAAGCAGCTGGCATCTAGGGTTCCTCTGTCACAGGGGAAGGCACATTCCAGTCCTTCACTCCCAGGATCCCTTGCTTTCAGCTTCTGATTCCAGTGACTTTCTCTCTGAGCATTTGTGTGTCCTATATTTTCATCTCTGGGGTGTTTCTCTCTAAGCTCTCTCCAAATGTCTCTGCCTTTTATCTTTTCATAAAGGATTCCTGTAAAGAATAAAGACTCACCTTGAATGGGTTGGGCCACATCTCAATTGAATCAAGCTAATCAATAGTCCCACCCACAATAGGTCGACCCCCTGAGGGATGGAGTAAAAGAACATAGTCTTTTCTGGGGTACATAACAGCTTCAAACCAGCACACTCCACTCTGGACTCCAAAAAGACTTGTCTTTCCATATGGAAAACACATTCATTCCATCACAATATCACAAAAACCTTAAATCATTTCAGTAACAATATTGTGTACAAAGTCTCATGAAAATCAATGACAGGCATGGTCTGGCCTAAGGCAAAATTCTCCTCTGGTTGTGGATCTATGGAACTAAAACTAAACTAAAACAAGTTATCTTCTTCCAACAGATAAAGAAGGGATAGTCACAGATAAATGTTCTTGTTTCCATAGGGAATAATTGGAAGGAAAACATGGATGAAAGATCCAAAATACTTCTTAAAGCTTGCAGGGCAAACTTCATTAGATTTTCAGGTCTGGAAGTTATTTATGTATTGATGTTTCATCCACAGGGCTTGAGAGACTGGCAGTCCCACCTCTCCATGGGAAAAAGCAGTGGCCCTGCTTTTTCCAAACACTGGGATGAGGATTCCAACATCTCTAAGCATTGCAGAGATGGCCATGTTCTGGAACCCACCCTCCTCAAGAAATTGGGTGTCAGCTGGATTCTCTGCCATCTTTGGAGCACACTCTCAACCCTCTGATGTCCAGGCCCAGTTTCTGGGGAATGTGCTTTACCCTCTCTGAGGCCTGGAATGTCAGCATTCTTCTTAAACAATGGGGCAACCAAGCTCTGCTCAATTCACCAAGAATCTGAGAGCTCCAGGATGGTAACACTCTCTGAACAATGGGGTAGGAGGACTACTCTGTGTACTCTTGGACAGACTTACCCTTTACACATGCCTGGGTGGTTTCAGTCACCTGGCCTGGGATTTCTTGGCTCCAGACTTCAGTTTCCATAGTTCTGCCTTTGAAATTGTTTTTCCTTCAATGTGTCACCTTTCTGTCCCTTTTTGTCTAGGATGACAATCATTCCATTTCTACAGATTTTGCAAAAATCATGTTGGTTTTGCATGCAGCACACAGGAGTCTCAACTGTCAGACAATAAGACTTTCTACAAATCAAGTCTGGATAATTCCTTTTCAAATCCTGACTTGTTC
This sequence comes from Myrmecophaga tridactyla, assembly GCA_004026745.1. Taxonomy (NCBI): domain Eukaryota; kingdom Metazoa; phylum Chordata; class Mammalia; order Pilosa; family Myrmecophagidae; genus Myrmecophaga; species Myrmecophaga tridactyla. The sequence continues at coordinate 44,784 of PVIY010018458.1, read as the reverse complement.
TGAAATAGCTGATTGGTTGTATTTGGTTAAATCTTCACACGGAGCATTAGCTTCTGGGGTCTCACTTTCTGGGGCCCAGAATTTCCCAAACCATCAGTTTCTGGTTACTTCCTAATCAAGAGTTCAGCTCTCAGTTTATTCCTTTCCTCTAGCATTTTCCTATAAGCTGGAAAGAGAATCCAGGCTATATTTCCATATTTAGTTAGGAAATTTCCTCAACTAGATATTCAAGCTTGTTGCTTTCTAATTCTGCCTTCCATCTGATACCAAGATTCAATTTTGCCAAATTCTCATGCCACATTAAAATAAGAATTGCTTTTCTTCCAGTTGGCAATGACACATTCGTCCTATCCATCTAAGGTCTCATCAAAAATACATTTAGAGTCCTTATTTCTAGCAATAGCCTCTTCTAAGCATTCTAGGCCTTTTCTATGAAGCTCCTCACAATTTTTCCAGAATCTTCCCCATATTCATCTATAAAGCTGTCCAAACATTTTTTGTATTTTCAAGTCACAACCCCCTCCTCTGGCTGCTAAAGCTGCTGAAATAAAATATACCAAAAATGGATTGCCTTTTACAATGCAGATTTATTGAATTACAAATTTATGGTTCTCACAAAATGTCCACATTAAAGCATTAAGATGAAGGTATCATCCCTGAAAATAGACTGCTGGCATCTGTGGTTCATCTCTCACATGGGAAGGCACATGACCAGCATCTGCTGGTCCTTCACTCCCAAGATCCCTTTCTTTCATTCTGATTTCATTCAGCATTCTCTGTGCATCTGTGGGTCTTCTCTTTGCATCTCTGGGGTATTTCTCTCTAAGCTCTCCCCAAATGACTCTGCATTTTATATCATAAAGGACTCCAGTATAGGACTATGACCCATCTTGAATGGGCTAGGGCACATCTGAATTGAAACAACCTAATCAAAACTCCCAACTATAGTAGGTCTGCCACCACAGGGCTGGATGAAAAGAATGTGACCTATTCTGGGGTACATAATGGCTTCAAACTATCACATATGGTATATGAAGAATGGGAGATGGAAGGCAGGGATTAAGATATTTTCCTCACCAAGAAATGTGTTCTTTATTCAAGGGACAGTGTAAAAGTATCCAAGCCTTTTGGGGATATGATGTTTTTATTTGTGTTTTGAGAAGGTCATTTTGGTGGTAACATGGATAATGAATTGGAAGAGAAAATTAAAAGTTATAACATTAACGTAAGTATTTTGCTTTGCCTGTGTCTGTATCTACAGAAAGTGATAATAGGATATGAATAAAGGAAAATATTTTAGATGCCTTTTATGATCATTCTTCCATAGTATATTAAAGATTGGAAGTGAAAAAGTAGACCCCATCAAGAAGGGCCCATGGGTTTCTAATTTGAGCTACTTGTTGGATAGAAATGTCTTTGAAGGTGGCAAGATTTGTATGCAGAATATCAGCCTTGAGGAATCCTAAAGGGAGTTCTGAAATGAACTTGGGAAGATGCTAAGTTTGAGTTACCAATGGAAAAATCAAGATGGAAGTTAGAATAATATCAGAGATGAGTTGGAGCTCAGGATAGAAAGGGATATTGAAGATGTAGATTTGGGAAACCAATATTTTAGTTAGATAAAAATCAGGGAAATTAATAGGATCATCCAAGTAATCCAAGTATAGTGAAATTGCTAATGGCCCTGGGAAATTTTTTTTAAAAAACGCCAATATTTAAAGTGTGTGAAGGTCAGTCACTTGTTTATTCATAATTTATATAACAACTGTTTGGTGAGATTCTTCTATGTGCCAAGCACTGTTACAAGACAAATGAACCGAGGTCCAAGAAGGCCAATGACATTGAGGGTTTCTCTCTAGACTGGAAGGACACATGGCTAAGTCTGCTAGCTTTCTCTCTTCTGGCTTCTTGCTTCATGAAGCTCCCCCAGAAGGCATTTTCCTTCTTCATCTCCAAAAATCATTGGCTGGTAGACTCTTTGCTTCATGGTTCTGTAGCATTCTCTGTTTTCTCATAATCTCATGGCTTTCTCCTTTGTTGTTCTCTAGCTTCTTCCAAAGTGCTTCTTCTTTTAAATGATTCCAGTAAAACCAATCAAGGCCCACCTGGAATGGGTGGAGACACATCTCCAATTAATCAAGTTTAACTTCCAAGCTTGGTGGAGTAACATCTCCATGGAGACAAACTAATTAAAGTTTCCAATTTACAGTATAGAGTAGGGAATAAAAGAAACCATTGCTCCTGCAAGGTTGATTGAATTAAAACATGGCTTTTCTAGGGTACATAAATATTTTCAAACCAGCACAGTATCTTTTTCGAAATTTTCCCATTTTGTCTAAGTTATTTTAACTTGTTGGCATGTAGTTTTTCATAGTATTCTTTTATAATCCTTTCATTTCCATTAGGTGAGAATAATGGCCCCTCTTGCACTCTTGATTTTAGTAGTTCTAGTCTTTTCTTTCTTGTAGCTAAAATTTTGTTCATTTTTGTTGGGTGAATTGACATATATATCTGCTATATCTAGTTGGTTTAAAGTGTTATACAAGTCCTCCATTCTTTTGCTGATCTCTTCATAGTTGTTCTATCCATTATTGAAAGTAGGGCATTGAAATATTCTAATGTAATTGTTTATTTGCATATTTCTCCCTTTCAGTCAGGTTTTACTTCATGTATTTTGGGACTCTTTATATAATTCTTTTATCTTCCTAACTGGTTGAGAATTTTATCATTATAAATTGTTTCTCTATAACTATATTTTTTTGTGGTTTTAAAGTTTAAATTGTCTGATGTTAGTATAGCATATCAGTTCTTATCCAATTACTGTTTGCGTGATATGTTTCCATCTTTTGCTTTGATCTTATTGGTATTTTTAAATATAAAATATGTCTCCCAGACACAGCATATATAGTTTGAGTGTGTGTTTTTTTCTTTTTTTCCTCATTTAGTCTGACACTCTCTGTCTTTTATTTGGATTATTTTAATCCACCCACATTTAATGTGAATATAGATATAGTTGAATTACCATCAATCATTCTATGTTCTATACATCACATATTTTTCTGTTCCTTTTATTTTTCACTGCTTTCTTTTACAATACATGTAACTTTTTAATTCATTTAATAATTTTTTCACTCTATTTTTAAACAATCTTCTTAGTAGTTGCTTGAAGACTAACCATGTATGTCTTAACAGAATGTATTTCCAATTTACATTAGCTTAATTTCAGTGAGATATAGAAACATTAGTTCTATGTAGCTCTATTTACTCTTTCCCCTTTTCATGCTATTATTATTAAATATATTACATCTATAGATGTTGAAAATCCAACATATATTGCCATGATTAATATTCAGTATAATTTAAATCTTATAAAGAAGCTGAGAAAAGAAAGGAAAGCAAGTGAATGTGTATATAATTTGTTATATTGAACATTTTACTTCACATTTCTTTATCTATTCATTTATTCCTGTATATTTGAGTTAACATCTTATGTCATTTCCTTACCCTTAAATAGCTTAACTCCCCTAATGTCTTTTGTGCTGTTCTTGTCACGTAGCATTTCTTTTCTAGGTCCAACAGTACAATTATATTCAATTGCTTATTATAATTGCTTTTTAAATGAGTTAAGAGAAGAATAATTTTGTTTTATTTTTTCTATATAATTACATATCTACTTACACTGGTACTCACTTTTTATGTAGCTTCAAGTCACTCTCGGGGATCACTTGTTTTCAGCCTGAAGAACTTCCTTTGTTGTATCTTGAAAAGTGGGTTTGCCAGCAACAAATTGTGTCACTCTTTGTTTATCTGAAAATATCTTTATTTTGCTCCATTTTATTATTTTTTTTACTAAAGAAGTTGTAGCTTTACAGAAAAATTATGCAGAAAATATGGAGTTCCCATATAATTTTACATTCATTTTTAAAGGATCATTTTGCTGGATATACAATACTTAAAGTATTTTAACTTTCTTTTTTTCCTCAACACTTTGAATATATCATCTCCCTGATATCTGGTTTCCATTTTCTTCAGATGAGAAACCAGCTGTTAATACTGGGTTCCTTCATATGTGATTGATCATTTTCATTTCCTACTTTCAAAATTTCTCTTTAGATTCAACATCTGACTGTGTTGTATCTCGGTTAGGATCTCCTTGTGTTTATCCTTCTTGAAATTCACTGAGTGTCTCAGGTGTCTACATTAATGTTTTTCATCAAATTCATCAAGTTTTCAGTCACTATATATATATATTTCAATAATTTTTCTTTGCATTTCCCTCCTTCTGGTATTCCCATTATAGAGTATGTTGGTATACTTAAGAATGCCATATAATTCTCTGAGGCAGTACATATGCATTGTCATTTTTATTTCCTTATGAGAGAAGCTGTGGATTTACAAAACAATCATGAAAAACTGCAAGATTCCCATATACCATCCAATTATGAACACCTTGCATTTTTATTGTGGCATATTTATTAGGATTGATAATAGCACATTCCATAGTGCATAGTTTAAATTAGGGATCACTGTTTGTGTACTGAGTTCCATGGATACATTTAAAAAAATTTTTTTATTACCATTTATACAATCTAACATTTCTCCTATTAATTGCACTCAGATACATATTTTAATGCTGTTATTTGCATGCAAAATATTGTACTACCATCACCATCAGTTGAGCAACTGCACAAATTTTACTCTGCCAACAGTTATGGCTGAGTGTTCCTGTTTCTCTGCATCCTCTCCTATTCTTGTTATTTTCTATTTTTTTTAATAGAAATCATTCTAATGGGTATGAAATGGTATCTCATTGTGGTTTTGACTGACATGTCCTTGAAAGCTCATGATGTTGAGCATCTTTTCAGGTGCCTTCTGGCCACTTTTATATCTTATGTGGAGAGATGTTTCTTCAAGCCCTTTTCCTATTTTAATTGGGTTCTTTGTCTTTTTGTTGTTAAGTTTAAGGATTTCTTTATTTATTCTACATTGTAAACCTTTATTGCCTATGACATTTTTAAACAATTTCTCCATTTTGTATGCTGTCATTTTACTTTCATGATAAATTCTTTGAGGCACTTAAGTTTTAATTTTGATGAGGTTTTAATTATGTTGTTTAATTGTTGTTGCTTTTGCTCTGAGTGTAAAGTCTAAGAAGTCATTGCCTAACACAGGTTTCAGGATGCTTCCCTACATTTTCTTCTCTGAGTTTGATAGTTTTGGTTCTTATATTTATGTCTTTGATCCATTTTGAACTGGTTTTTGTATAATGAGTGAGATAGAAGTCCTCCTCTTTTTTTTTTTCTTTGCTAGTTGAAATGCAGTTTTCCTGGGGCCATTTGTTTGAGGCTATTTACATGCAAACAAACCACTCTGATTAAGTGTTTTTTTGCCACCTTATCAAAAATCAGTTGGCCATAAATATGAGGATTTATTTTTGAACTCTCGATTTGATTCCATTGGTCTGTATATCTGTCATGTGTCCGTACCATGCTCCTTTGATTATTGTAGCTTCATAATAAACTTTAAAATTGGGAAGAATGAGTTCTATGACTCCATTCTTTTTTAAGAAGGCCTTAGCTATACAGGGTCCCTTATCCTTCAATATGAATGTGATGATAAACTGTCCCATTTCTGCAAAGAAGATTGAAATTTGGTTTGGGATGACATTGAATCTATAAATTGCTCTGGGTAGATTTCACATTTTAACTATACTTGCTATTCCAATCCATGAACACAGAATGCCCTTCGATTTATTTAGGACTTCTTTGATTTCTTTTAACGATGTTATATAGTTTTCTATGTACAAGTCCTTTACATCTTGGTTACACTTATTCCTAGATATTTGATTCATTTAGTTGCTATTGAGAATGGGACTTTTTTCATGATTTCTTCTGATTTTTCAATGATTGTGTGCAAAAACACTACTTTTTGTGGATTTTTTGTATACATAATCATGTCATTAGCAAATAGGGAAAATTTTACTTTTTTTGTTTCCAATTTAAATGCTGTTTTAAATATTTTTATTCTCTCATTGCTCTGTTGGGAATGTCCAGTCCAGCGCTGAATAGCAGTGGTGGCAGTGGGCATTCTTGTCTTGTTCCTGAACTTTGAGATGAAGTTTCCACACTTTTGCCATTAAGTAGGATGCTAGCTGTAGGCTTTTCATATATGTTCTTTATCATGTAGAAAGAATTTCCTTCTATTCCTAGCATTCTAAATGCCATCTATAAGGAGTGCTAAATTTTATCAAATGCCTTTTCTGCATCAATTGAGATAATCCTGTATTTCTTTTTCCATCATTGCCTTAATGTGGTGTAATATAATATTGATTTTCTTATGTGGAACTAATCTTGCACACTAGGCAAAAGTCTCACTTGATCGTATTGTATATTCCCCTAATACGCTGTTAGATTCAGTCTGCTAGCATTTTGTTGAGGATTTTTGCATCTGTCTTGACAAAAAATGTTGGCCTGTAGTTTGATTTTCTTATGATACCTATATCTGGGTTTCATATGAGGGTGATATGAGAATGATTTAGGTAGTATTCCCTCTTCTTCATTTTTTGGAAGAGTTTGAGCAGAAATGGAGTTAAGTTTGCTGTAATGTTTTGCAGAATTCACCTGTGAAGCAATCTGGTCCTAAGCTTTTTGTTGTTCTTAGGAGTTCTGTTTTGTTTTGTTTTGTTTTGTTTTTTTGCATGTGCGCACATGCGCATGTGTGTATGTGTGTGTGTTTCATGGGTTCATGGGCAGGCACCGGGAATCAAACCTGGGTCTCTGGCATGGCAGGTGAGAACTCTGCCACTGAACCACCATTGCCCATCTGTTGTTAGGATGTTTTGATTGCCAATTTAATTTGTTTACTAATGATTCCAATCTTCTATTTCTTTTTGAGTCAATATAGGTAGTTTGTGTGGTTCTAAGGATTTGTCCATTTCCCCTAGGTTGTCCAATTTAGGGCATACAGTTGTTCATTGTATCTTCTTATAGTGATTCTTATTACAACAGTGTCAGTAGTAATGCCACCTTTTTCACTTCTGATTTATTATTCATATCCTCTCTCATTTTTGTAAGTCTAACTAAAGCTTTGTCTATTTTATTGATCTTTCAAAGAATCAACTTTTGGTTTTGTTGGTTCTAGTTTATTGTTCTCTGTTTTCATTTATTTCCACTCTAACCTTTGTTTATTACATTCATTCTGCTCTGTTTGACTTTAGTTTTCTCTTCTTTTTCTAGTTCTTCCAGTTTTGAGATTAAGTATCTGATTTGAAATCTTTGTTATATTTTAATGTAAGCACTTAGAGCTATAAATTTTCCTGTCATCACTGCATTCACTAAATCCCATATGCTTTGGTGTGTTTTGCTTTGATTTTCATTTACCCAAGATATTTCCTGTTTTTTCTTGTGATATCTTCTTTAAGACACTGGTTGTTTAAGAGCATATGATTTAATTTCCACACACTTGTGAATTTTCCATTTTTCCCTTTTATTAACTTCTAACTTCATTACATTGTGGTCAGAGAATAACCATTTTTTTTTTTTAATCTGTTCAAATTTATTTTGAGTTGTTTTGTGACCTAACGTGTCTGTTCTGGAGAATGAGCCTTGTGCACTCAACTGGAATGAGTATTCTATTTACTGGGTTTAGTGTTCTAAAAGTGTCTGTTAGGTCTAATTGGTTTCAAATATCATTTAAGTCTTGTATTTCTTTATTGATCTGACTAAATGTTCTTACATTATTGAAAGTGGTATATTAAAGTTTCCTACTACTAATTTAGGAACATCAATTTCTCCCTTCAAAACGGCCTGTATTTGCTTCATATAAGTTGGGGCGCTGCTATTAAGTGCATACATAATTATAATTGTTCCACCTGATTGCTGAGTTCACCCCTTTATCAGTATATATTAACCATCTTTGTGCCTAGTATTTGTTTCTTTCTTTTTACTTGATGTCTCTTTCATCTGATATTAGTGTAGTTATCCCAAATCATTTATAGGACTATTTGCCTAGTGTTTTTTCCCCATGTTTTTACTTTCAACCTACATCTGTTTTTGAATTTAAGGTTAGTCTCTTGCGGAAAGCAAATAGTTGGATTATGGTATTTTTCTCCACTTTGCCAATCTCTGTCTTTTGATTGGAGAGTATAATCCATTTAAATTTAAAGTCAGTACTGACAAAGAAAATCTTTCTTCCGTTATTTTGCTATTTCACCTTCGTATGTCTTATACCTTTTTTTACCTCTCATTTGTTCAGTTAATGCCTACATTTATATTTATTTGATTTTTTTGTATTGTACCATACCAAGTGACTTTATTTCTGTACACTACTTTAAAACAGACAGGTTCAAGGGCTACAGCGCTTTGCAGGTCCAATGGTTATGAACTCTCTCAGGCTTTGTTTATCTAAGAATGTCTTACTAGACCCCTCATTTTTTAAAAAAAAAAAAGTCTTGAAGATACAAAGTTATTGGTTGGCATCTATGTTCTTTCATTACTTTAAATATTTTAAATCACTGCCTTCTTGACTCCATGGTTTCTGATGAGAAATAGGTACTCAACCTATTAGGGACCTCTTTATTGTGTAGCTTTTTCCTAGCAGCTTTCAAAACTTTTTTTTTGTCCTTTGCTTTCAATAGTGTGACCAATATATACGTGGGTTTATTTTTTGTCATGTTTGTCCTGTTTGTTGTTCTCTTTGATGTGTATATTTTCATATTTGGCTAATTTTGAGAAAATCTCTGTCATTATGCCCTTGATAATTGTTTCTCCCTCTTTATCTCTTTTCCTTCTGGAACTCCCATAATGCATATATTGGTACACTTGATGGTTTACCAGCTGTCATATTTTTCCTAATTCTTTTTACTTTATGAGCCTATGACTGACTCATTGCAAGTGTCTTGTCTTCAAATTCACTGATCATTTTCTCTTCCAACATCAACTTTCTCCTGAAACTCTCCTGGGAATTTTTCATTTCAGTTATTGTCTTCTTTAACTCCAGTAGCTCTGTTTGGTTCTTTTTTGAAAATTTCTATTGCTTTAGTTAAGACGTTCATACTGTGCTTTCCTTAATTTTCTGATATCCTTTAATTCTTTCTGCATTTTCTTTTACCTCGTTGAGCATTTTTAAAATATCATTTTAGAAGATATATTCAGCATAGCCACATTCTAGTCTTCCTAACTGGTGTTTCTGAGTTTTTCTGCTCTCTTTTGTATGGGCGATCATTTCCTGTTTCTTTGCTTTTTGTTTCTTTGTTTTTGTACTCTTTTATTGTGCACTGTACATCTTAATATTTAAAAATGTTAACTCTTGTATTGTTTCCCTGGGATGTTTGTTTCTTAGTTTTGTAATAAGTTGGTGATAAGATAGAGATCTTCTTGAGCTTTAGCCTTCCTTTTGGAAAGATCTGCCCAGGTAAATGCAGTATACAGAATTTTCCCTATATTTCTGTATTTCCCCTGTATTGCTGTGTCCTTGACTTTTATTTTATAGATGTTTTGAAGTTTCCCTGCTCTCTGGTGTTTTGTTGTTTTCTTCTTTTCCCTGGAGACAGACCTCCCTCTCCTGAATGACGTCAGCAAGCCTTGGTCCCAGACAATCCTTTTCCATAGATTCTTACACTTCTTTTGCATGGAGGGTAAGTTCTAGGAAGAAGGTCATATCGGAGAAGATTTTTCCAGACAATCTTTTCCAACCAAAACAGGATCAGAAACCATGAAGGGGGTGTAGACTGGCTCTAAGTGTCTTCTGGCAGAAATGCTCCAGGAGATTCTTCCATGATCTCCAAGGCTGAGCTTTCTTGGCCTAGGGAGGAAAGCAGAACTTCAACTGTCTTCCACAGTTCCAAGGAAGTGCACTGTCTTTAATTTTCCTGTGCCATGGCCTATGTCCTGGACAGTTTGAAACTATGGTCACCACTGCTTTTGTCCTGGGTGCCTTAAAACAATGGCTGCCCTCAGAGTTTGGCAAGCAATCTATAATCACTAATCAAAAGCTGTGATCAGTAATCAGCCATGCCCTCCCCTGGTCTTGGGAAAGAAGATTTTTACATCACTTTCTGTCACCAGCAAAGTAGTGAGAGCCTGTCCCCAACAATAGTCTGCCATGAAAATGGGGTATGAGTGCTGGGAACCACCTCATAGTGGGAATAATTGACTGTTCTTTACCATAATTTATCAGCTTTCCTCCTGTTCCTCCCTGGATGCTGTATGCTGTTCTTCTGGCCTCTGGAGTTTAAAAATAATTGCAGACAGGTCCTGACTATTTAATAGTTGTTCTGGTGGGCCACCTCAGTTCTGGTACTCCTTACTCTGCTATCTTCCCACAATCCTCCCTTTAGCCACTTCCCATCATTCTTTTATTTTTTTTGTTTGTTATACTGCATAATCTCTATCAATCGATCTTCAAATTCAGTAATTCTTTTTTCTGACTGTTTGCATCTAGTTTTGACAGTTTTAGTAAATTTTCATTTCAGTTATATTTTTCTCCAGTGCAAAATTCAACTTCTTTCTTTTTACTAATTTCTCTATGTATTTCATGAGACATTGTCCACCATACTTTCTTTTATTTATTTAATTATATATTCCTCTAAACTTTGCATATATTGATAATTTTTGCTTTGAAGTTTTATCTGTAAGTCTCTCAGAGGTTGTTTCTTTTTCCTGCTTTTTTTCTGTGTGTATGGGTCATGCTTCCATGTTTTTTCCCATGTCTCATAAGTTTTTGCGAAAACTCTTCACTTTAGGTAATATAATATTTGTGGTTACTAGTACCCCACCTCCTTCTCTATGGGTTGTTTTTGTCATTGTTATATAGTTTGCGTTTGAATGTTCAGTGGCTTGACTCTAGTATCCTCGTGAAGTCTATTTCCACTCAAGTGTGCAGCTTCTGCTGATATTCCTCAGAGGTCAGGCTTGGGCATGTGTATAGTCACCTGAGAATGCCTGTGGTTTTCACAGGGTTATTATGACTGCCTTCTTCACCGATCTCTACAGCATCTTCTGTTTGCATCACACCCAACTATTAGCCTCCCACCAAGTGCCAGATGTTGTGTCATTTTTTAATTTTCTTGTAAAATCTATTCCTTGGGGCATGAATTGCTCCATAGACAAATTCATTTAAAACTGGAACTCTTTGCAGAGTTTTTTAGGTCAGTCTTTGACCCTTGTTAATAACCTTAAGAGGGCTCTTCTTAATATCTTTCCTTGATTCTCTCTTTTGGACTTCCAGCTGGCCCACGGTTTAGCTTGTCATTTTCATGATACTAAGAAATTCCTCTTAATTGCTCACCACCAAAATATCCATTGTGTACTAGAGCACCCTTATGCTTGAATTTCTCCACACTCTGTAATAACTAAAATCATTTCCCTAGAGGAAATCTTCATTGGCAAAACCCCTTATATTTCTCTGGAATAAGGGGAACAGACAGGGATTAGCTTCTCTTTGAGTGACATCACTGAATTTGTGATCAGCACCCTGGTTAGGAGGTTAGCTTTTGGAGTTCTCAGAGTGCCTCCCCTTTTGCATGAAACCTCCATTTTATTAGTTAGCTGAAGTAAAGAACATTGAGGCCCTAATACTCTCATCCTGCCATGCTTGGGAACTAAGTGGAGGGAGAGATCACCAGACCTCTCAATCATTCTTGATTGGAATAGAACAATGGAGCTGCAGGTGTTGAGAAATGGTGGAAACCTCCCCTTCAATTAAGATCACATAACCCTCCACTGGGTTCTGGGGGTAGAGGTTGTCCTGTGTTTTTGGCTGCAACTGCATGGAGCGGATCTTCCATCATATTGTAAAGAGGCACATGAGGTGGGAAGACCCAATTTATGGCCCCAGTATCAAAGATTTTTGCCATTCTTTTGGGATTTAATGGCTTCCTTGATAAAGATTTCAATTTTCAGTGAATATATATATATATTATAAATAAATAATTTTCACTAGTTATTATTCTCTTACTGGGAAAATGCTCCACAGAGCTCCCCATGCCACTATTCTACGTCATACATCTAAAATATATTTCTAAACACTATGTCAAAATCATCTATTAAAATATATCAAGGGAAAATTTTCATAATGCAAAAATCCCTCCGATTTATAATTTACATATAAAAATGACATTGAACAACATATGTTAAATTATGCAAAATGATTTTATTTTTAAATGTTGGGATCAAATGAATGATAATTCAACTTAATTTTTCTTTATCTCTGTTTTTTTTTTCCATTGGTATAGCATTAAAGCACAATAGCTATAATGTTAAAGGTATAGATGCCTGTGCTGTTCTTTAAAATATTGAGAGAAAATTTTTTTAATTTGGTCAAAACATACTGATGATGGATTCTATTGGCCTTATTAAAGTTTACTTACCAAGAAACAAGATAAAAATCATTCTGTTATTAGAAATTCAAAACTGCAAAAATATCAGGTGAAATAGGTCAAGTGATAAGGTTTTATTTCTAGCTTCATTACTTGCGATATTTTTCCTCCCCTTTTAACTAATTGTATGAACTAAACCCCACAGAATTGAATTTATCAGGATTAGTAGCAATAGTCCTAGTGTTTATATTAAGTTACAATGAAATAATGCAACCTCTAAGAAAATAATGTTTTTTGATAATTCATGATTCATAATTTAATGCCACTATATAATTGAAACATTTATTCTTCAATAAGTAATCATGTTTTTGTTCAATTGCTCACAAGGGAAAATACTTTTTAATTAATTAATTTTAAAGGTGATTTTCAGATCCTCTTATCTTTCTCATTTTGTGTTCCATTTATGCATTTATTGAAAAGAGGTAAGTTATGTATAATGCAAATTAATTTCATAGTACACTAGAGCTGTTAAGTCACCTATTCAAATTCTTTTCCAATTTCAAATGCATTTTAAAGCTTAAAGTTATTACTAGTAACAAGTATTTAATTTGCTTACTTTAATTACCCTGTATTTAATTAGTTACCCAAAGACATTCTAGCAGTCTTTGAAAGTACATATGATGATAATATCCATGGATTTAAGAAAAACAATGTGTTGCAAATATGCCTCCTTATATTGTAGAATCATCAAAGGATAATGGTTCCTTGAATCCTCAGTGAAGTTTTCTAAAAAAGATAATGATTAAAAACAAATCATACAACACACAATGAAGGGTAAAATTAACATATAAAATAGTATTTTTCATTGAACAAGAAACCTGGATGACACTTCAAATTCACTGCAAAACATTATCAATAGAGCACAAAAGAAGCATTTTCTCCCACAAAGGAATAAATTAAAAGTGAGAAAAAAACCTAAAACAAAAACTTAACGAAGTCAATGTCTGCCTGCCTTCTTCTCATTTCTTGGCTATGAATTATGGATGGTGGAAACAATACCATGTGAAAGTTTCTATTAAGATCTACTATGTAGTTTGTTTTTTTAGCACACCAACATTATTACAGAAGCTTATCCATATGCATGGAGAGAAAAAAACTATAATGGCTTTTCATTCTTAACTAAAGCTTACACATTGAATTTCTCAGAGGCGGGAAACATGGGGACCACTTATGAATAGCGTGTTGTGCAATGGCTATACAGTTAAAGCATAAAGTACAGGCAACCCATCCTCAGACACTGAGCTGCACATGCCACTCCTTCTATTAAAGGCATTTTACACCCAAAGCCTTAAGGGCACCCTCTGGATGAGCTCACAAGATGAACAATCAAAGCTTTAATGTGTGCTTTAAAAGCCAAATCCCCTGACCCAAACATGTCCCTAATTCACTTCTTATTCTTGTAAGCTATCGGACTTACCACCTGCCCCCTCCCCCAACTACACACACACACTCCTTATGCAATTATTTAGTATGTGCTTGACTTTTTCATGCATTGAACTTTTCGCTTATATATGACTTTATACATTATCCTTTCCTTTTCTTTACTGTTATTCAAGAAATTTTCCCAATAATATTTTTCACTTTCTTTCCTTTGCTTTCCTTATTCTACTTCCCATTTCTCTTTATACTTTTAATAACATTCTTATCTGGTTTTTAAATGTATTCAACAAAATTATTTTCTCACTGTTTCCTTCAAAAAATGTTTAAAATTGTTTTCTTCAAATGAAACTATAAATGAGAAGCCCGTGGCCCAGTGGTCTTCGACATAGCAGTGGACTTAGCAACTTTATAGAATTGAGAAGAAGAATGGCAGAAGTAGAAGTGATTCACAGAAAAAATTTAAATTAACAAATGCAACTGAAAATAGGTCAGTTTTGGGCAATGTCTCAGAGGTAATGATGGGAGGATAAGGAAATATGCATAAGAGAAGAGAAGAGTGATACAAGAATTCGAATTGTCAAGTAGGAGTAAAAGCAATCCCTATGTTGAGGAGACTGGTACAGACTAGAGAAATATTTCAGAGGAGAGGAAGGCAAATTTTATTGGATATTTTGATAAAACATAAAAAGACCAAAAAATTTAACTCAGGAAATGTCCAAGGAATAGAATGTAAGCAGATTAAAAGCAAAATAAAAAAGCTATAATCCGGCATTCTTTGCAGATAGAGAAATAAGATAAAAGGAAAATACCTTAGTATTGTGATACAATCCATCTCTGCATATTTTGTGGGGTGCTGTGGACTATAAAGCATATTTTCATATGACAGGTGCAGTCTGGGCTGCTATCTAGTACAAAAATATTGCTCTGTAATAAGTGAATCTTTGTAAATAATAAGCAAAGAGAAAATGGAGTTTGACTGTCCAGGTCCTAAAAAGAAACTACTATCTCTGATTCTTAGAGATAACAAGAGAATCATTGATACCAATGATACTGAGCATAGATCAGTGATATTCTGAGTAGGAAAGCAGAGTAACCTCCCAAAATTACATTATTTCTTACTATTGACACTATTTAATTCCTTAAAGAGGAACGTATACATTTCTCAAGTTCTACTCATAAAGGCCCATGCGCTTGGAAATGTGATCGGTACCATAGGAGATAAACATTTTTATTGAAGACTTATGATGTATCATTCTCGTAATTATTACAGTCTTACTTATTTCGATTGTATTCATTTTCAATTAAATTAGATTACAATTCATTCCTAGGTTTACATCACTAACTGTTCTGTCATACAAAGTGCTGTGTCCTCACTTATGCTGCTTAATGTTCCACTCATTCAATCCTTGAATTTCAATAGTTACATGTTCCAACTCTCTGGAAATAGTCAATATGTACAATAACAGTTTATAAATTTCATCAAAAATTGGATTAAATATACAAGGATACTGAATATAACTGGGTTTTGCAGCCAAATCATTCAGGCTATCAATAAGCTTTTACCTTTTAAATAATGTCTCAGAATAGAAATTCATGGAGCCCAGTGCAAGGAAAAATATTATTGTCACTATTTTCAAGGGAGCTAGTCCTACAGAGTCAACTAACTTTATTTTTTATATGTTTCAGATAGAGTGCTTCAGATTAAAAGTATACAGATGAACACATAAAAGAACCCTGATCTATGAGACTCTCACCATCTAGAGAAAGAAGCAATAATATAAACAAATAATTTAAATTCGGTATAAAAATAGCTAGGATAGTAACATGAGCCACAAGTTCAAATAATAGAGATGGTTGGCTAACTCTGATCACTCAAGCAAGTCTTCACAAAAATAGAATGTTTGAGATAGTCTTTTATTTAAACATCTTTATTGAGATATAAATAACAGTATAAAATTAATCCGTTGAAAGTACAGAATTTAGTAGTTTTTAGTATGTTCGCAGAGTTGTACAATCATCACCATAGTAATTTTAGAACATTTTCATGACCCCCCAAAACAGGTGCATACCCATTTGGAGTCACTCTCCATTCCCCCTCTCCTCATCCCCACCTGCAACAAATGCAAAGCTGCTTTCCCTTGATCTCTGCAGAATTGCTTTCCTAAACATCTCATATACATGGAAACAAACAATAAGTGCTCTTTTTAACTGGCTTCTTGCATTTATCTTAATGCTTTTGAGATTCATCCTTGTTGTATCATGTATTAGTCTTCATTTTTTCATTGCCAAGCAATATTCCATTGTTTGGATCCACCACAATTTGTTTCTCAATTGATCAGTTTGATATACTTTGTGCTTACCAAACTTGCTAATCCCCATAGTCATGTGAGCCAATTCCTGTAATAAATCTCATAATATTTGCATTATATATGTAAATAAATAAATAAATATATAAATCCTATCACTTCTGGTTCCCTGGGGGAACCCTGACTAAAATGTATTTCTGCACTCTCAATTCTATTCCATTGAAATATTTATGTAATTAAGTATTACACTTTCCCTTTTCAGTAAGTTTTGAAATGTGAAACTATTATTTTTCAAGATTGTTTTGGCTATTTTGGGTCTTTACATTTGGTATGAACTTTAGGATCACCTTGTCAATTTCTGAAAAAAAATGCATCCGGAATTTTGTTAAGAATTGCCTTGAATCTGTAGATCAATTTGGGGAGCATTACCCTCTTAACACTATTAAGTCTTCTGATTCACAAACATGGAATATCTTTATGTTTACTTAGATCCTCTTTAATTCCTTTCAACAATGTTCTGTAGTTAGTTTACAAAGCCTTGCTTGTTAAATATCTCCCTAAGTATTTTATTCTTGTCAATGCTATTGAATATGGAATTGTTTTCTCATTTCATTTTTGGATGGTTCATTGATAATATGTAAAAATTCAATAATTTTTAATATTGGTCTTGTATGCTACAAGATGTACTTATGTTTTAGTTCTGATTGATTTTTGGTGGATGCCCAAGGAATTTCTATATGAAAATCATGCAATCTGTAAATAGAGATAATTTTACTTTTTTCTTTCCAGTCTATATGACTTTATTTCTTTGTCTTGCTTAATTACTCTTAATAGAACTTCCAGTAAGGTAGACTAGAAGAGACAATATTGGATGTCCTTCTCTTCTTATAGATCTTAAGATCCCTTAGGATTTGCGGGGAGAATGTTTTCACATTGTTCCCATTAACTGTGATGTTCACTGCAGGATTTTTTCATAGATGCCATTTATTAGGTTGAGGGAATATATTTGTATGTCAAGTTTGTTGAGTATTTGTATCATAAAGGATTATAGCACTTGTGAAATTCTGTCCGTGCATTGATTGAGATGCTTATGTGGTTCTTGGCCCTCTATTCTATTAATATTGTATATCATATTGATTTGTTTACAGAAGTTGAACCAAGCCTACAAGCCTGAGATAAATCCCACTTTTTTGTGGTGAGTGTGTGTGTGTGCGTGTGTACTAGTTTTCGATTGCTACTGTAACAAATTGCTATACACCTTGTGGTTTAAAACAACATAAATTTATTATCACATTTCTGAATGTGTAAAGTCCAAAAATACATCTCAGTAGGTTAAAATCAAAAGGATGGCAAGACTACATTCCTTTCTGGACGATGTAGGGGAAAATCTGTCTCATTGCCTTTTCCAACTTCTACAGACCTCTTACCTTCCTCTTATCTCATGGCCCCTTCCTCCACTTCCAAAGTGAGAAAAGGTGAGCCAAGCCCTTAAATTGCCTTACTGTGACTACTTCTGTCTCCTTGTTCCATTTTCAAGGACCTTTGTGACTGCATTGGGTTCACCTGCATAAACAAGGAAAATCTTCCCATTACAAGGTACTTAAATATATCAGCAAAGTCCCCTTACTGTGTAAGGTAATATCTTCACAGTTTTTGGTGATTAAAGAATAGATGTTTTGGGGGTTCGTTCTTTTGCTTATTACTATGTATTCTTATTCACTTTGAAGTGTTCGTTAAAGTAATTTCTTCATATCACTGCATATTTCACAAAATGCATGACAGGTTTATTTTCTTCTACTCACTCTTTGCACCTTGATTCCATTCAGCCTCTTCCAATAAAACCTGGTATTCCTATTATTTCATTATTGATTGATGTCAATACTATTCATGCTCCAGAAAATTCTGCTTCAGTAGGCTTGAGTTGGACCAGGAAATTTGTATTTTTAAAAATTCTGCATACAATTCTATCACCCAAGTTATGGAACAACTGATATTAAAAAAAATCCAAATTCCTTATACTTATTTATAAGATACCTTATTTCTGAACATCATCTCTCCTCCTTTCATTTTCATTCTAAAAAACAATAGCATCCCCCAATCACTCCGATAACTCTCATCCTCTGCATAGCAAAACATGACATCTTAATATCTATTTGATTAAGTTCAGGAAGACAGCCTTGTTACTAACATCTGTCCAGGAAATACTCCTTCAAGCTTCAAATCTCTATTGATCTCTCCTTCCTTGAAGATTTTTTTGAGCATCTATTGGGTCCACTCATTAGTTTTTCTGTGCTATACCATCTTTTGTTTTTCTTTTTGTTATTAGTGATATTATGGTTATGTTGAGTTTTGCCAACTAAATTGTAATTATTTGTTTCTACATATTTTCTTAGCCTGCTACATATAAACTCCTATGATAATGTCCTAAGTCTGAAAAGCATTTTGTAAAATGTAAATAAAATCATGAATGGATTAATAACTGACATTTCCTTTAGGTTACCCTTTTATAACTGCTCGTATTATTTTACTTTCATGAGTTTTATGTCATCTCCAAAGGACACATTTCTTTAATAGTATATTTTCCAATTAATAATAAGCCATAATTGTTAAGCACTTGTTAACTATACAAAACCACTCTGATGAACCAAACACTCAGTTGAATAAAAATTCTTTAGATACTATCTATTCCTCTCATTTTAACCTTCTGGAAATAATAGACAATCAAAAGCAAAAGCAGAAATTTATGTTGGAAAAATATTTTCTCATAGAAATATAAAAATGAGGAAGACATTTATAAAAGTTTTGCAATTGGACGTTAATGACATATTATCAAAATCAGTAACTGTATACAATTTCCTAAATAAAGCCACGGAGAAGTATTCAATATATAAGGAATAAGCTGTCTTCTTTTCAGAAATGTAACATTGTCTTTTCAACATTGTAGAATTGATTTTTTCCATTTAAAATAAATCAAATTTCAAGTAAAGCTTATGCCCACACAATACCCCCATGGATTTGGTATTATTTCTTTAGTGTTTTTCCATGACTTTAAGAAAAAATTAACCTGTTCAAAATTGCAATGAAAATATTTGATTATATATCAATTGCTCTATTAAAATATGATTGGATTTTGGGTGTTTTTTTGGCATAAGTGTTATGTTTTTATCATTCTCTGGTAGGCATATTTTATGTTATATGGATACTGCATTGATCTGCCCAGAGCCACAAAGAAACAGAAGTACCTAGCCAAAATGTAAGGGCAAGAAATAAGAGAGTATATATAAAACTGCATTTTGAAGGTGCTAGATCAAGGACATAATGCATAAATTGCTTTAGCACTCTCTCAAAGATACAAGTTTAGTGATCATGTCAAAGCCCTTTAAAGAGGCTACAAACACAGTGTTAGGATGACTTCTATAGGAATAGAAAAACATGTTTTATTCATTAAGAGTACTAAGTGAGGTAGAAATTTCAGAATTTTTGTGGCAGATGGATGAAGAATGTGTTGAAAGAGTCAGAGTAGTGTATAAACTATGTAAGGCTAAAAATGCCATCAAATGCCATAAAATGTCCCCTGGGAGTCTCAGGGGATATATCTTTAAACAAAATAATAAGAAATGTTCTAGTGAGAGAGGCACCAGAACCACAAAGAATTTTGTTTATGACTCAACTCTATAGGTCAGACTAATGGCAAGAGATGCAGTTAAGGACTGGACTTACTGATAACAATGGGGAAATAAGATTCTGAAACCAAAAAAAAAAAAAAAAAAAAAGTGATTGGGTAGCTTTTAACCATGGGAAGCAAGGTGTTTGCAGTTATGGTAATGAACCAAAAGTTCATAATAAAATCCTGGGAAGATGGAAATGTAGGGAGTCCAGAATTCAGTGCTTTCACCAAAACAAATATTAAATGGACAGGAATTATCTGAAACAACTATTTTGAAACTCTGGAAGCCAGAAGAACATTGTACAACATTCAGGAAGAGCAGGCAAAGAGGCTTATAAATCACACTAAAGAAAATAAATTACTCTCTCCACAGTGCTGCTACTAGCACTCATTCCCCACTCCCATGGGATTCAACCTGTTGTTAGCTCACTGCTGACAGAAAGGGACACAAAAAGCCTCTTCTCCAAGACTAGGAGTGGAGACAGCTAATCACTGATTGCAGTGTTTGATTAACAAATATGTATCACTGGGGGTCCAGCTCTGAGGGTGGCTATTGTTTCAACCAGCTGTGGACCGAAGCTGCAGCTGAGGAGACTTAAAGATGCTGCACTTTGTCAAAGATGATAGGGACAGTGGGCTGAAGTGCTGCATTTGTTGAGAAGGCCAGGAAAGTTTACCACTGGGGAGCCATGGAAGAAGCTCTGGCACCCATTTTGATCCCCTCCCCAAGGCATTTCAGAACCCATTTGCACCTCATCCTGGTGCCTGGTTCAGTTCTGGCTGGGAAAAATTGACTTAGGAAAGTCCTCTCTGATATGTCCCTCTTCTGAGAATTTGCCCTCTGGGCAGTTGCAACTGGAGAAAATGAAAAGAGTGAAAGAAACTACACAGGTGGACAATTTGGACAAAAGGCTTGCTACCTTCAAACACCCATGACATAGATTCCGTCTCCTGGGAAAGAGGGGACTGCCAAACTCTTGTAAATAGAAAACTACAAAACAACTATAAAGTAAAAGCCCTGGACAAGACATAGGCCCAGAAAAACAGAGAAAACCCTGCCCACTGCATTCACCCTGGGAAATGCTTCCTAATAGGATGGCCAAAGCTAAAAGAAAATCTCTGTCTTATACAGAACCAAGAAATAGACATCTCAGGGAACAAATCATATAGTTAATATTTTAAAATGTTAAAAGGTACAGTTTGCAATGAAAGGGTAAAAGTTAAATAAAGAAATAAGAAATGACATCCATCCAAAGTAAGATGATAAAAGTTCAGAAAACACAAATGAAGAACTGCAGAATGTGGACATACTGCGCAAAGCCTTTAAAAAGGATCATAAAAATTCTTAAGAGATGAAGGAAAACAAAGAGAAAGAAAAAAAAACATTGGGAAAACAATGGAAAGATCAATATATGTCTTAATAAAGAAACAGAAATTTTCAAAAAACAACCAACAGAGCTCCTGGAGTTGAAGACAAAAATAACTGAAATGAAAAATTCCCAGGAGGGTCTCAACAGCAGATCGTGGCTTGCAGAATAAAGAATTAGTGAAGTTGAGACAGGAAAGTTGAAATGAGTCAGGCTGAGGAGCAGAAAGAAAAAAAGGATTATTAAAAATGAAAATGGCCTAACACATCTCTGGGGCACCATGAAGAATTCCAATAGAAGAATATATGGGAGTCCCAGCAAGAGAAGAAAAAGAAAGACTTAGAAAAAATATTCACATGAATAATGACAGATAACTTCCCAAAAGATGTGAATATACATATTTAAGGAGCCCAGAGAACACCAAATAAGATAAATATGAAGAAAAATAGAGTCCATTATATAGTTATCACAATATTGAATATAAAAGATAATGAGAGGTTGCACAGGTGGCTCAGTGGTAGAATGCTTACCTTCCATGTGGGAGATGTGGGTTCAATTCCTGGACCATGCTCTTCCCCTCATCCCCCCAAAAAAGATGATTAGAGAGTTTTAAAAGCTGCAAGAGAAAAGAAACAGGTTATGTACAGGGAAGTCCTAGTTAGAATGAGTGATGATACAGCATCAAAAACCATGGAAGCAAGAAGGTAGTGGGTTGAAAGAAAACAATTGCAAACCAAGAATTTTATATCTTATGAGACCTCCTTTCAAAAATGAGGGGGAGATTAAAACATTCTCAGATAAACAAAACCTGAATCAATTTATGACCACTAGACCTGCCCTATAACTAATGCAAACTTGAGTTCTTCTCACTGAAAGGAAAGAACACTAGATAGTAGTTCAAAGCAGCATAAAAATAAAGACCTACAGAAAAGGTAATAATTTGGATAATTATAAGTGCCAGTAGTATTATAGTGTGTGGTTTGTGACGATATTCCACTTATCTCTTCCCAAAGATACTAAAATTCAGATGCATAAAAATAATGATTAATCTTTGATTTTGGACATACAATGTACAAAGATATAAGTGGTAACAAGTACAAAAAAAATGGTGAGAAAACAGAAAGATGTAGCAAAGTATATGTGTATGCTGTTGAAATTGTGTTGATACAAAACCAAATATGTTTGTATGTATTTAGGAGTTTAAAACTTAATCCTATAGTAACCACAAGGAAAATAAATGAAAACTATATCCAAACAGAAAAAAGTGGGCACTCAATATGATAATACACACACACACACACACACACACACACACACACACACACAAATATAAAAGTAGACATTAACTGAAGAATTGAGGGACAAAAAAGTTACAAAACTCACAAAAGATGTATAGCAAAATGGCAGAAAATCTTTTACATTATACATAGTAATTTTAAATGTAAGTGGACTATATTCCACAGACAAAAGGCAGAGACTTGTAGAAAGGATAAAAAAGCATGATGCAGCTATATGTTATCTGCAAGAGATTTTCAGAAAGTTCAATGCTACAACTAGGTTTAAAGTGAAACTTGGAAAAAATTTTACCATGAAAACAGTAACCAAAAGAAAACTAAGGCTATACTAATACCAGATAAAATAGACTTTAAGTAAAAACAGTTACGAGGTTATTATATATTGAACAAGGGGACAATTCAACAAGAAATTGTAACAACTACAAAAGTATATGCACCTACCAGCAGAGCCCAAAAATATATGAAGCAAATACTGGCAGATTTAAAGGGAGAAATTAACAATTCTACATTAATTGAAGGAAACTTTAATACACTACTTTCAATAATGGTTAGAACATATAGTCAGAAGATCAATAAGCAAATACAAGACTTGAATGATACTCTAAACCAACTGGATCTAACAGACATATATGTAGAACCCTTCTCCAAAAAAATGAGCAAAACAAACAAACAAACCAAAAAAAAAAAAAACACAGAATAAACTTTGTTCTTCAATGTACAGGGATCATTCATCAGCATAAACCATATGTTACATCATAAAAGTAAGTCTCTATAAAATAAAAAATACTGAAATCATACAACATTTATTCTGCAAACACAACGGAATGAAATTAGAAATCAACAACAGATGGAAAAACAGAAAATTCACAAATAAGTAAAAATTTTAAATTAAGCCCTTAAAAAATCAGTGGACTAAAAAGGAGATCCATGCAAAATTAAGAAATAACTTGAGGTGAACAAAAATGAAAATACAACATGCCAAAATGTATAGGATACAGCAAAGACAGTTCTGAGAGGTAAATTTATCTCTAAATGCCTACATTGAAAAGAAGAAAAACTTAAAATCAGAGACCTAACTGCAAAACTGGAAGAACTGGGTAAAGAAGAGCAAACTAAACCCAAAAAGAGCAAAAGGATGGAAATAACAAAGATATTAAGAGAGATAAAGGAAATAGAATATTAGAAAAAGATAATTAACAGAACCAAAAGCTGGTTCTTTGAAAGATAAATAAAATTGACAAAACCTTATCTAAACTGACAATGATAAAAAAAGAGAGGATACAAAGAATGAAAATCAAGAATGAAAAGGGCCACATTGCTACTAAACACACTGAAATAGAGTTCAATAAGAGGATACTATCAACATTTGTGTGGTGATAAGTTAAATAACCTAGATGAAATGGACAAATTCTTAGAAACACACAGAATACCCACAATGATTCAACAATAAATAGAAGATCTCCACAAACAAATTAGGAATAAAGAGATTGAATAAGTAATAAAAAACCTCCCAACAAGGAAAAGCCCAGATCAGGTGACTTCATAGGGGAATTCTACCAACCAGTCCAAGAAAACATAACTCCAGTTCTGCTCAAAGTCTTCCAGAAAATTGAAAAGGAGGAGACCTTCCCTAATTCATTGTATAAGGCCAAATTCACCCTCATACCAAAGCCAAATAAAGACACTACAATAAAAGAAAAATACAGACCAATCTCTTATGAATATAGATGCAAAAATACTCAACAAAATACTAGCAAACACAATCCAACAGGATATTAATAATTTATACACCATGATCAAGTGAGATTTATTTCTGGTATGCAAGGTTGGTTCAACATTAAAATCATTTCTTATAATACACCACATTAATGCAATGAAGGAAGGAAAAAACAAAATCATCTCAGTTGATGCAGAAAAGGCATTTGACAAAATCCAGCTCAACTTTTTAATTAAAATACTTAGAAAAACAGGAAGAGTAGGAAGTTTCATCAATGTGATAAAGGGCATATATGAAAAATCCACAGCTAACATCTTACTTAATAGTGAAAGACTGATGGCTTTCTCTCAAAGGTCAGGAATAGGAAAAGAATGCCCACTGTCACCACTACTATTCAACATTGAACTGGATATTCTTGACAGAGCAATTAGACAAGAAAAAGATATAAAAGGCATTTGAACTGGAGAGGAAGAAGTAAAACATTCCCAATTTGCAGATGACATGATCCTATATGCTCAAAGTCCTGAAAAACCCATTAAAATCCATAGAGCTACTAAATAAATTCAGCAAAGTAGCAGGGTACAAGATTGATACCTCAAAATCAGTATTGTTTCTATACACAGGCAATGAAAAATCAGAAGAAATTGAAAAAAATACTTTCACAATAACAACTGAAAGAATAAGATATCTGAGAGTAAGGGAAATCAAGGATGTAAAGAACATGTACATGGAAAACTATAAAACATTGCTAAAATAAATCAAAGAAGACCCAAATAAATGGAATGGCATTCTGCATTTATGGATTGGAAAACTACATATCATCAAGATGTCAATAATATCCAAAACATTTATAAGTTCAATGCAATCCCAGTCCAAATTCCAATGCTTTCTTGGCAGAAATGTTGGTCAATCATCATTTTTTCATGGAACGATGAGGGGCTCTGAATAACTAAAGCCGTCTTGAAAAAGAAAAATGAAGTAGGACTCATACTGCCTGATCTTAAAACTTATTACAAACCAACACTATTCAAAACAACATGGTACTAGCACAAGACAGTCATAAATACCAATGGAATAGAATTGAGAGCTTAGAAATCAGCCCACATAATTATGGCTAAATATTTTGTTTTTTCGCATGGGCAGGCACCAGGAATCAAACCTGGGTCTCCAGCATGGCAGGCGAGAACTCTGCCTGCTGAGCCACCATGGCCTGCACTAAATGATTTTTGACAAGGTAGCAAAGACGAGTCAAATGGGAAAGAGCACTTTCTTCAACAAATGGCACTGGGATATCTGGATCTCAATTTGCAAAAAAAAAGTAAAGGAAGAGGAATTCTACCTTACAAAAATCAACTCAAAATGAACCAACACCTTAATATAAAAACCAACACTATCAAACTCCTAGAATACTTAGAGAAGCATCCTCAGGACCATGTGTTAGGCAATGATTTCTTAAACTTTACAGCCAAAATGTAAGCAATGAAAGAAAAAATAATAGATAAAATGGGCCTCATCAAAATTAAAACTTATGTGTCCCATAGGACCTTATCATGAAAGTAAAATGACAACCTACACAAAGGGAGAAAAATTTTGGAAACTACATATATAATAAAAAATGTAATATTAAGAATATATAAAGAGATCCTTCAACTTCACAACAAAAAGACAAATAAACCAGTTAAAAAAATGTGTAAAAGACTTGAATAAACATCTCTCCAAAGAAGATTTATAAATGGTCAGAAATCCCAGGAAAAGATGCCCAACATCATTAGCTATTAGGGAAATGAAAATCAAAACCAGGAGATTATATTTCACACTCACTGAAGTGAATGCTATTAAAAATGGAAAATGACAAATGTTGGAGGGGATGCAGAAAAAAAGGAATATTCAATTATTGCTGATATGGCAGTATAAAATGGTGCAGCTGCTGTGGAAGGCAGTTTGATGTTTCCTCAGAAAACGAAATATAGAACTCTTATATGACCTGGTAATGCCACTGTTAGGTATACACCTGAAAGAACTGAAAGCAGGGAACCAAACATATATTTGCATACTGATTTTCATAGTGGTATTATTCACAATTGCCAAAAGATGGAAGCAACCAAGTGTCCATCAAACTACAAATGGATAAATAAAATGTAGTATATACATATTATTGAATATTATTCAGCTGTAAAAAAGAATGAAGTCTTGATACATGCAATAATATGGTTGAACTTTGAAGACATAATACTGAGTGAAATAAGGCAGACACAAGACACAAATATTGTATGATCTTATTGCTTGGAAATAATTAGAATAAACAAACTCATTGAGTCATAATTTAGAATAGAGATTACCAAAGGATGGGATAGGGATAAGGATTGGAAAGATAAGCTTAAAATGTACAGTGTTCCCACTTGGAATGATGGAAATGTTTTGGTAATGGATTATGGTGATAATACTCCAGCATTGTGAACATAATTAACAGTATCAAAACATATATCTGAATGTGATTAAAAGAGGAAATCTTAGATTATATATAAGATAATAAAATTAAAATTAAAAAAAGTCCATGGAGCTATACCACACAAACAATGAACCCTAATTTAAACCATGGACCATAGTTAGCAGTAAAATTATTAAAATATGCTATCATCAATTGTAACAAATGTTTCAAACCAATGCAAGAGGTTAATATAGTATATGAGAATCTGTTCTTTTAGGCATGACACTTCTGTATATCCCCAACTTATTTATTTATTTATTTATTATTATTTTTTTACATGGGCAGGCACCAGGAATCAAACCTGGGTCCTTGGGCACAGCAGGCAAGCGTCCTTACCTGCTGAGCCACCATGGCCCACCCCCCCCAACTTATTTAATAAGGAAAAAAAAGTTCAGAGTTGCAACCAAGGACCCTGGACTCCAAAGAGATATGGAAAACATAATAGAACACAACATCCACAGGTATCAGCTAGGGTATTAATCACTTGGACAATCAGAAAACTTCAAGGACTGATAGAGAGTCAGTTCAATGAAATAACTCTGATCAAATTTTAAATTATATGAAGAGGACTTCCAGTTCTGAAAAAATGACTCAGTCATATATTACCCAATTCCTCTCACTAAATACATCTTAATACCTACTTCAGTTTGCTAAAGCAGCCAGAATGCAATGTACCACAAATGGATTGGCTTTTATAAAGGGGATTTATTAGGTTACAAATTTAAAGTTCTAAGGTCATGAAAATATCTGAATTTAAGGCATCAACAAGATGATACCTGAGCTCTGAAGCAAAGGCTATTGGCATCTGGCACACCTCTGTTAGCTGTGAAGGCACATAGCTGGCATCTCCTGGTCCCTGCTCCCAGGTTGTATCACTTTCAGTTTCTGATTCCAGTGACATTATCTCTGAGCTTCTGTGGGCCCTTGCTTGCTCTTCTGGGGACACCTCTCAAACACCTGTGTCCTGTTGTTCTCTTAGTGTCTCTGGGTGTCTCTCGTCCTCTGTGCCCTTAATTTAGTTTTCTGTTTCTGATCTCTGTATTGGCCCTCTTAAAGGACTCTAGTTAGCAGACTAAGACCCACCCTGATGGGTGGGGTCACATCTCCATGGAAACAACCTAATCAAATGGTCCCAAATAGCAATACATCTGCCCCAATAAATTGGATTAAAGAGCATAGCTTTCTCTGGGGTACTTAACAGTTTCAAAACAGAACATTGCACACTTTGGACCCCCAAAAGACATGTTCTTTCCCTACACAAGATACATTTATTCCATCATAATATCACAAAAGCCTTAAATCATTTCAGTAACAATACTGATATAATACAAAGTAAAAAACTGTACAAAGTTTCATCAAAATCAGCTGTAGGCATGGTCTGTCCTAAGGTAAAATTCTGCTCTGGCTGTGAATGTGTGAAAATTAGAACAAGTTATCTGCTGTCAATAAAAAAGGAGGAGAGTCATAGGAAAAATGTTTTCATTTCCATAGGGAGAAATTGGAAGGTAAATATGGATCAAGGGTCCCAAACAGTTCCTAAACACTACAAGGCAAACTTCATTAGATTTCAAAGCCTGAGTTACTAATAGAATGACATTTTATCCTTGTGACTTGAGAAAGCAGCAGTCTCACCCTTTCAAAGGGCTCATGCAGTGGCCTGGCTTACTCCAGACACTGGGAAGAGAGTTGTAAAATTAGGGGGCACTGGAGAGACCACATTGTTCTTGGCTCCACCTTCCTCAAGCATCTAGGTGGCACACAGACTCTCTGCCATCTCTGGGACACATGTTCAACCCCTTCAGAACAATGGGGTCATGGCCAGGTTCTCTAGCCCTGCAAAACGTGCTCCACCCTCTCTGAGGCCTGGGGTGGCAAAGCTCTTCCTGAACATCAAAACAGAAGGCCTGCTCTCTGTGAGGGCAGATTCACCCTTTCCACATGCTTGGGTGGGTCTGTTTTCCAAAAATTCACAATTTTCTAAACTATTAGTTTCTGATTTTTTTTACACAAGAGTTCAGTTCTTAGCTTATCCCTTTGCTCTCACATTTTACTAAAACTTTCCAGGCTACATTTTCCACATTTAGTTTGGAAATTTCCTCAGCTAGATACCCAAGCTTGTTGCTTTCAAATTCTCCTTTTTTTCCAATACCAGTACTCAATTTTGTCAAATTCCCGTTCACTTTAATACAAAGATTGACTTTTTTTCCAGTTGGCAATGATAAATTCATCATGTCCATCTAAGCTACATCAGAAGTATCTTTAGAGTCAACATTTCTACCAGCAGTCTGTTCAAAGCAATTCAGGTCTTTTTATCAAGCATATTAAAATTCTCCAAGAACTTTCCACTTGTCCATTTTTAAAGCCATTCCAGGATTTTTTTGTATTTGCAAATCACAGCACCCCACTTGTCATGGTCAGCTTCATGTGTCAACTTGGCCAAGTAGTGGTACCTGTTTGTCTGGTTGGGCAAGTGCTGGCCTGTCTGTTGCAATGAGGACATTTCATAGAATTAGATCATGATCTTGTCAGCTGCATCCATGGCTGATTCCATTTGTAATCAGCCAAGGGGAGTGCCTTCTGCAATGAGTGATGCTTAATCTAATCACTGGAAGCCTTTTAAGGAGGATTCAGAAGAGATAGGCTCTCTCCTGCCTCGGCCTGTGAACCTCTCCTGTGGAGTTCATCCAAACCCTCTATTGGAATCGTTGGCTTCACAAACCCTGCGGTTTTGGAGTCTGTATTCCCGTGGTCACGTGAGACACGTGCTGGTTTGAAAGGATGTATGCCCCCTAGAAAAGCCATGTTTTGATCAAAATCCCATTTCATAAAGGTAGAATAATCCCTATTCAATACTGTATGTTTGAAACTGTAATCAGATCATCTCCCTGGATGATGTGATTTAGTCAAGAGTGGTTGTTAAGTTGGATTAGGTGACGACATGTCTACACCCATTCGGGTGGGTCTTGATTGGTTTACTGGAGTCCTATAAAAGAGGAAATATTTTGGAGAATGAGGAGATTCAGAGAGAGCAGAGCAGAACAACATAACCACGAGAAGCAGAGTCCACCAGCCAGCGACCTTTGGAGATGAAGAAGGAAAATGCCTCCTGGTGAGATTCATGAAACAGGAAGCCAGGAGAAGAAGCTGGCAGATGACAGTATGTCTGCCATGTGCCCTTCCAGATGAGAGAGGAACCCTGACCATGTTGACCATATGCCTTTCCAGATGAGAGAGAAACTCTGTGTTTACTATGTGCCCTTCCACTTGAGAGAGAAACCATGAACTTCATCAGCCTTCTTGAACCAAGGTATCTTTCCCTGGATGCCTTTGATTGGACATTTCTATAGACTTGTTTTAATTGGGACATTTTCTCAGCCTTAGAACTGCAAACTAGCAACTGATTAAATTCTTCTTTTTAAAAGCCATTCTGTTTCGGCTTTATTGCATTCCGGCAGCTAGCAAACTAGAACAGACACTTATAAATTTTATATTTGTGAATGTTCCCTGTTGATTCTGTGTCTCTAGAGAACCCTAACAAATACACCACTTCACTAGTACCAAAATCTGTTTCAGTTTGTTTCCTCTGAGTCTCCTTTCATTGAGAATTCAGGTATCAGTGTCTGAGAAAGAAGAAAGGAGTGAAATATCCTTCCGAAACGAAAAAGGAACCAGTCTGAGGTAAGGAAAAACTAGGAGATTTTGTTGTCAATAGACCTACTATAAAATAATGGCTTAATTAAGTTTTCTAAACAGAAAATAAACAATAAAAGAAAGTATCTTGGAATATTAGAATAGACAAAATAAGAACAGAAAAATATGAGTAAATAAAGTAGATTTTCCTTTTCCTCTTGAATTTTCTTAGTCATGGTTTAGGGAAAAAGAAAAAAAACTATAACACTCTCTACTGTTGTTCTCAATATATATAAGGTTATAGTTGTAAAATTATTCCCTTATTATTTGGAAGGGAACTCAGTATATATTCACAGTCTTGCCACTAAGCTCTCTCATCTTTTGTACAATTATATTCTTAGTTGATTTAGTCAACTTTGCATCCTGCTGAACACCACATTGGTTATTAAATTCATTCTTTCTATACAGATGTCACAAGAAGAGCAATAAGTGAGCCATATTTTTTGATTACATGGTGAAACATATGTACTCTAATTGTAGGAGATGAACCTTATAAAATTTAAGGTATTTGGAAAATTAGTCAATCATGTAGTGGTCTAATAGTTTGGCATGGCAGATTATCCTTCCAAAATAAAGGGCAATTTTTGAAATTTTAACCCTCTGACCATAAAGAAGAATGAAAATCCCCAGTAGTCATATTTGAACTTCACCTGTGGATACTACTCCAGCTCGTAAACCAGGTTCCACAAAAGACTTACAGGGTCGAATCCTTTGGAAGATATTTCACAATAGCAGTTTCAATCTGCAGTGAAAGCAGCCTAGCTGTTTGGGCCATATAATAAGCAACCTCTATGTTGTTAGAGTTTTTAATATTGGAAAAAGACACCAAGGTGGAATTTATGGCAAGCCCCAATGGAAAAATCACAATGCATATCCATAAGGTTTTGAAATAAATCCAGATCATCTGCAGTGAATATTTACACACATTAGAAAAAAAAAGTCATAGCTTCTGACATGCTTTTAAACTTTTTAGAGATGGAATTTTCTACCACAGTACAAAAAGTGACCTTCAGGCAGAACTGCCCATCAGAGCTGAGTTATGTCAGACATGTACAATCATAAAGTTGAACAGGTTCAGTCACAATTAGCCATAAGTTAGAAGCTACTTAAGGAATCAAGCACAAGCAGGAGTAGAGGGTAGAAAGCAAGCTGCATGAACAGGTAACTCAGACTCCCCTGTCATCTCCTCTTGTTGCACAGGTGCCTTCCCATTAGCTCACACCTATTAATGTATAAAGTCAGTCCCTTATGGCCAGCTGCTAGAAAAGGTAAAAGCTTGAATTTCGTATGCAATGTGCTGGGCTGTATGGTAGTCACACTAAAATCCTATTAGGAAATAACTTTGAGAGGCAGTGGTTGGTGGGAAATTCTCTCAATGGGTAGAATATCACTTGTCGCACCCAGTTATCCGATTCATGTGGAAGAAAAATAACCTGAATTTAGAATAACTAAAGACTCATCATCGGTAAGTGCCAAGAAAGTCTAGGATGTATTGACTGTAGCGGTGGTTATACAAGTGTTTACATTCGTTAAAAGCTTGCCATTCGGGTGCATGGGTGGTTCAGTGGGAATGATCGCCTTCCATGTGGGAGACCTGGGTTCAATTCCCAGACCATGCACCTAAAAACAAAGTAAGAAAGAAAGAAAAAAGCTTGTCATTTTTGGAGATGTAATTGATACCACAATAAAGTTGATTTTAAAAGTTAAAAAAAGACATATTTGGAGGTAGAAGCAAGTATATGTTTGTATTAAGACAAGTACATATAGTGTTAACAGCCATCAGAAAGCATCAACCGGTGAAGAGACCCTAAACAACAGGGTAGGAAAAATGATTCTAAGAATTGATGTCAGAAAGCCTCTTTCATTGGCCATCTCAGGGTTGACTCAATGGGTGCATGAACAAAGTTGCTATGGAGGCAAGGACAGTGGCTATGCGTGGATCCAAATCCATGGATCCCCACTAGACAATTCTGATGCAGTCATTACTATTGCCAAAGTGTTCCGATCCCATCAACAGACAACAAAACCAAACCGCCAATATTGCACCATGCAACAAGGAGAACAATTAAACTTTTGTGGCCAGTTGATGATATTTGACCCCCTTCTACACTGGAAGGGGCAGAGTGATTCATTTAGTCAGGCACAGGTAGACATTCCAGGTATGGGTTTTCCTTTCTTTGCAAAAAATCTTAGCCAACATCACTATCTGAAAGTAGATATTTGATACACAAATATGGGATTGTACAAAACCATTGGATCCTTTTCAATACATGGGAAGTATGAGAGAGGGCGCATGACAAAAAACAATCCACTAATAATTTAAAATACCATGACATCCCAAAGCTGCCAGCAAGTAGAGCAATGTAATAATCTGGTTAAGACACAGCTAAACTCAGAGCTTAGAGGCCGCACTTTGAGAAGATAAAAAATCATCCTCAGGCATGCACTTTAAATCTATAAAATTCTCTATAGCATTGTATCTGTCAGGTTTTCCAAGGAAACAGAAACAATAAGATATTTGTGTTTGTATGTGTACTATCAAAAATGTATATTTTATAATACAATAAATACTTTTTATGCAAACGAATACTTATTTAATATAAATAATTGGCTCATGTAATTATATGATTGTATAGGAAGGTACAAGTACAAATTCGATGGACAACCTGAAAGCTGGAGATTCTATCAAAAGTATTGTTGAAGTCTTAAGGCAGAAATAATTCTTCTGATCTCTGGAATCTTCATTTCTTACCATTAAGGCTTCATACTGATTGGATGAAGCCTACTCACATTATAGAGGGTAATTTTCTTTACTTGAGGTATAACTGAGATGTTAACCCCATCTACTAAATAACTCCATAGTTACAACTAGGGCGGTATTTGACTGGACAACTTGGACAACTTAACTTAGGAAAGTTGCCACATAAAAAATATCAAAGGTGTTCTGTACCTAGTAGGGAGAAAACATAGCACTGGGAGCTAAATGGTGATCAGGAGCTCAGACCACCTATGAGTGTCTGGATCATGCCATCTAGAGACATAGAGCTACTGGAAGAAGGTGAGTCAAATTTTATGTGTTTTGACCCCAAACCAGTTATGAAAATGTAGCTACACTTTGTGCTGCCAACCTTCCAGTTAGGAGATTGCATCACTAGAATTCTCAAAATGTGGACAATATTAGATACCATGATGTGCCATCAGAGTCACCTTCCAGACCAAAGTGGGGAATGGTGTCAACAGACAGCCATTAACAGTCAATATTCTCTGCAATTATCTTGTCTAAATAGAGTTACATTTCCCAAGGCCATGTTCCTATCTAAGGAATAGGAACTACTAACCGTCAGGGAGTAACTCTAATTGATCATACAATGTCATAGTTCCTTTTGGTGTCATCTGAGACTTTTACTCTATCACCACCCACATTCTCCTGTCAGACAATTCTGCTCCCCTTCCATTTCTTTGAAGCACATTCCTTCATAAATCTTCTGAATGCTACTTTCTACCTTGAGTGTGAACCATAAAAGAAAATTTGTGAAAGTGCTGTTGAACTTAACAGGAAATTCAATTTCAAATAAACACTAATTATCTTTCCCCTCAGTGTTCCAATATATAAGAAACTTTAATTCATCAAGACACTATTTTAATGGTTGCTTTATATCATTTGCAGGTCAATAAAAACCCTATTTTGAGAAACTAAAATAATTCTGTAAAACTAAAACAAAAGATTTCATAAAATGAAGTCAACTCAAATTTGTTCTATGAATTTC
Organism: Myrmecophaga tridactyla; assembly: GCA_004026745.1. Lineage (NCBI taxonomy): Eukaryota > Metazoa > Chordata > Mammalia > Pilosa > Myrmecophagidae > Myrmecophaga > Myrmecophaga tridactyla. The sequence continues at coordinate 10,731 of PVIY010018458.1, read as the reverse complement.
AAATTTCAAATTGACCCTTATTTTCCAGACAAAGCAACTTAAAATTAAACATTGTAATTAACAACTGGAATATAAAAGAAAGCAATAGAGTTTTGAGGTTCAGAACAGGGGGAATTAATAAATGATTACTTCTGTGTATGTTACCAAAGTAAGGGAATTAACAAAATTTGCTTTCCTGTAGCTTGCGATTCTTGTTATTGCATATTTCCTTAGTGGAATTAGTCATATTCTGAATGAGGGTATTGTATTGAAGTTGATTTAAAATTTGTTTACCTTCCTTCTCAACAGATTTATATGAAATTAATTTTACCATAAATATTTAGGTAACCAAAGTAAAACAAGTGAATGCATGGAAGACCTATCGCATAAATCCATAAAGCCACAGCCTTTTTGTAAGAATAAATGAACTAGAATATGAATATTAAACTTGAAGAAAACTGCTGTAGTTTTCACCTCCATTTATTCTGTGGGCAGAGGGCTCACCTGAATTAGGTGGAGGAAGTGGGAAATATCCAAAGTGAACGTATGAGTCTTCTGCCCTATGTTTAAGGATTTGCAAAGCACAATTTAATTCTTTCACTAGAGATAGTGTCAATTTTAAGATCCCTTCTCATCATCATAAGGAATATGGCAGGTATTCAACCACAGCGCATCATTACATTTGTAAACCTTCCCTTCAAACACATTCATTCATATGCATTTTGTGCCAGTATCCAGCCTTTACATTGTCTGGTTCACTTAAAGAGAAGGCAGTGTTTTCTCAGAAACGTTATTATTGCCCCCTTATTCTGTAATGGAAAGTTATTCAAAATAAACAAATTTTCCATCTCTTTATCTGTACTTCACATATTTCTATTCTCTCCATCTTCCTCCATCTAAGAAAGCCTTCCAGGACATAACTCTTCAATGAATCACTTTTTCTTTTCCATTTACAGTGTATATTATGAATAACATAGTTGCTTTTACTTAATGCTTTATTGCCATGTATGTACTTAAACTCGTTTGGCTTTTAATTCAACTGGCTTTTGCCATGGAAAAAGTCATTACAATAATTAAGAATGCAATATAAATCCAATAATCCCAAATCAAAAGTTTCAGGAACATTAATGTTGTACTTAATGAGCTTGAAATAAAATTTAAAATGAATGCAACATAGTTTTTTTCTCTGTAACAACTCTTTATGTAAAATATTTTTTATTTTAAACAATAAAATCCAGAGAGCAAATTGACACCATTAGTTTTATGAGCATATTCCAAACTGTACACACCTCAGAAATCTAACAGTTTCTCAAAACCAGGACTATTTCTATGCAAATTACCTTTAATTATATTCTCTTTGCAACTTATCATTAATGTCACTAGTAGATATCAAACAGTATGTAGAAAAGCTCATGCATGGTCAGAATAAAAATTATACAACCATTACCATCTAGGAGATTCTATACAAGAAAGACATTTTAAAATTGTTATTTTATTTTTAATTTATACATTGAATAAAATGCTCATAAAAATTCTAATATATACATCTAGATGGGTGAAGAGATAGATAGGTAGATAAATGATAGGTAATCTCAAAAAATCAGTCTATTTCTCCTTTTTTCTCTCAATTAAACTCTCTAGGTATAGCCATTGAAAACAATTGAGTGAAATTCTTTTAGATCTTTCTTTCTCTTTTAATGTGATATATACAGTTTTATTGGATTATAACTTTGATTTTCAATTTATCAAATGAGAAAATTAATCGAAATATATTTTAAAGAGCAGGGCAAAATAAATTCATTAAATATTTTAATTTATCCACAAACAAATAAGTAAACATCTTATTGGGTGATAGAGAGAACTGTAGCCATCACTATTAATTATTTATGTGGTTGTATATCAAGGGTTTATCTTCCCTAGAGGGTTTCAACTTAAGTTCCGTGAGGATAGAGGCTGCACTTCTCTTGCAAATTGATATATTTCCAGGGCCTCATACAATGCTTGATACTCCAAAAAATGTATGTAATATAATATATTATATATTACATATATTGTACAATATCTATATTCATTATTTCTTGAAGCAAGATGGAACCAGAAGATATAATTATCCTTCTTCTAGTTAGGTATATCATGGCTTCATGGAGAAATACATGACATCAGAGGAAGGAAGAGATTCTGGCAAGTAGAAAATAGGAATTGAAAGACAAAATACATTGAAAACATGTAACATGTATAAGGATTTATAACATATTGTCAGTATTCACTCAGTTGATTATAAAGATTTTAATCATGATCCTTCCAAAGTAATCTAACGATCACTGATTGGGTGGAAAGACTTGCATATATAGATAACATAACTGTTTCCTGCATTATATGCTGCAATTCACCATCCAATTGCAAATGTCTGTGTGTTTGTGTGTTTGTATGTGTGTTTGTGAGAGAGATTAGCATCAATAGCATTTAAAATCGTTGTGCAATCAATAGTCACATGTAAAATAGAATCAAGGTGGTGTGACAGTGGCTCACAGTGGCAGAATTCTTGCCTGCCATGCCAGAGACCTGGGTTCCATTCCCAGTGCCTGCCCATGTAAAAAAAAAAAAAAAGAATCAACTATTCCATAGAAGCACTTGACCGTTTTTGTTTTTGCTGTCATTGATGATGGTGATGATGATATTTATGAATGCTGATTTAAAACAAGTCCTCGTCCTTGTACATTCACTGTTCTCATCAACACACAAAAGCCTTAAAATGTCTACAAGGAGTTATGTTGCAAGCTATTTAGCATGATTATATCAACTGTGAACTCTGTGCCAGTCTTGGCATTTGAATCTACTCCTACAGTCGTTGCCATGGTAATTGTGAATATTATTTTTCTTATTAAATGAAAAGGATGTTAAATAATATAAAAGAGTAGGTAAAAATGGTCATAGAGGCAATAACTACAGTTAAAGTTCTGGGACATAAAAATGGAGCTTGAATAGGCATTGATTTACTCAATTATTTTAACCTAAAGACTTTTTTCTAACTTACAAAGGAGTCAGAACCATCTCAGGTTCACTGTTTAAATAAAAGGTGGTGACAGTCCTATTCCTAGATGACAGAAGATTTTAACAAACAGCCATTACAAAAGCCTCAAAGAGAGACTATCTCACAGATACAATATAGGGTATGAGAGAGTGAGAACACAGAGAACTGAAGTACTAGGACTACAATATAAAACTATGGTTTCAGAAATCATTTCTAGGTATAACTTGGATTCTGCCACTTTCCTCAGGTAACAAGTATTACATTCAATAGTCTTGTCAAGATTGGTTGAAACTCCCATTTACCAGCCACCATTAATTCAGAACCTGTGCAGAATTTCCAGATTAGGACTGTCAAACTCAAAGATTTTAGGATTTCAGGAACATAGTTGGTGATATTAAATTAAACTTAAGGTGCATAAAAATAAAAGAAGTAATGATGCAATTTTGATATAAAGGAATCCATGTTATTGCTATTGCTGGCCCATGGACTATATTATTTCCTAATGGTTTTCCATTTCCTGGTTCTAGTTTCTTCCTTAGGACTAACTGTATTTCTACACTTAGCTTTTGTAATATACGTAAGTCTTTGCAAAATAATTTACAAAGAAATTATTTCTCTCTCTTTTCCATCTTTCCCTTTCCCACCCTCCCTCCAAACTTATCCCCTCCCTCCCTCTCTTCCTACATTCCTTCCAACTTTCCTTTGAGTTATCCTGGGTTGTTTCTCAATTACTTGGAAGGGAAGAAATTTAATTAATGTGAATATCAATTTTTAAGTTTATACTTTCATGCATTTATACATTACTACAACAAAAGCTTTCATTATAATTTAATATTAGGAAAGAAATGAATTTATAACAATCATTATTTCAACAGTTGTGTTTGCTGTGTGGCCACATATGTTCAGTTTCAAAAATTATTTTCTGTAAATTAATGATGCTTTTGGATTATTCAGTTAACCTCACTGAGATTCAGTTGTCTAATCTGTAAAATGGACTGGCAATAACTATAATTAATATTTATAGAGTACTTACTGTATATCAGATATGATTCTAAGTGCATTACAAATTAATATTTTAAACCTTACAACCATAGAGCTAGGTATTAATATTATCCTTATTTTTAGTGGCACATAGATGTAATATTATTTGCTTGACATAACACTATTATTCAGTCATAGGTGCAAGGTTCAAAATTAAAATTTCCTGCCTTCATAATTGATTTTAAAAACATACAATATTCTATTTCAGAAGGTTGCTTGTATGTGGCTACATGGGGGTGGGGGTCATTAGATTAGTGAGTAATTGAAAGATTTTGTGCACAGTTTAGTAAACTAGTGAGAGTAAAGGCAAGCAGTGTGTCATGAATAAAGGATGATCAGTACAGGTGATCACTTTCCTTACTTATCACTTCATTCACAAATCTTTCATGAGCCTTTCCTATGATCTCCTTTATATAATGAAAATAGAATGAAGAACACACACATTATATATGCAATAATACAGACAAAAACAAACATTTCAAATAGGATAAGACCTATGGAGAAAATAATATAATGTAATGTTATGGAGAATGACTTACAATGGCAATATTAGATTGTGTAGTGTTTTAGTTTAATGCTACAGGAGTGCAATATGCCAGAAATGGATTAACTTTTATAAAGGGGGATTTATTAAGTTACAAATTTACAGTTCTAAAGTCATAAAAATGTCAAAACTAAAACATCCAGTGAAAGATACCGTGACTCAAGAAAGGCCAGTGGCATCTGTAACAGGTCTGTCAGCTGGGAAGGCACGTGGCTGGCATCTTCTGGTCCTTTGGCTTCTGGCCTCAAACAGCTTCCCCAGGGATGTTTTCTTTTTGCATCTCCACGTCTCTGTGTTGACTCCAAGCTTTTGCCAAACTGGATCCCTCTTGAAGGACTCCAGTATGCGGATTAAGGTCCTCCTTGAATGGGTAGAGACACATTTCCATGGAAACCACCTAAGCAAAGGGTCCAGCCCACACCTGGGTGGGTTACATCTCTGTGGAAACAACTTAATAAAAAATATCCTACCCCCCAAAATAGTTCTGTCCCCACAAGATTGGGTTAGGGAAAAGAACATGGCTTTTCTGGGTACATAATAGTTTCAAACCAGCACAGTTTGTCTTTTGAGGAGGTGGCATTTGAGTTAGGTTTTGAATCATTAGAAAGAATTAGGCATATAAAGATCAAGAGCACAATATACCAATAAGAGTAAATAATATATGAAATTCCACCAAGTAGGGAATGCGCTTGGTGTGTTGTGAGAATAAGAAGATAGCCATGTTATAGATCAATGGGGAGAATGGTTACAATAGTAAATAGGAAGTGAATAATGTATGTTGTAGATATAACTTCTTTGCATTTATTAAGACTTAGGGGATTTATTGTATTAAGCATTCCATTAAATGATTTTAAGCATAGGATTAATTTGAACTCTTTTCTGTTTGGTAAAAGGGAAGACTGATTATGTCTTAGATGGTTTTACATCTTATTTTCCAAAATTTTCTCTCTAGTATGTGAATTAGAATATATTTTTATATGGATCTTGTAACTTACAACCTTGCTAAATTCAGTTATTGATTTTAATATGCATGTGAGTGTTTTAGAAACGTTTCAGTTTTGTATGCACATCATATTTTGTCTGCACATAAATAAATGCTACTTCTTCCATTTGAATATTTGTGCTGCTGATTACTTTTACTTGCATTGTTCACCTAGTTGTAACCTCATACCCTAGCAGTGTATTGTATAGAAGTGGGAGAAAGGATATCTTTAGCTTTTTCTTGATCTTAGAAGAAATGCTCCCAATAATTAAGCATGTCATATGATGTGAGCCATATATATTCACTTCAGATCCTTTTTGTGAGACTGAGGACATTCTCATCTGTTCCTACTTCTTGAGAGTTTTTTTCATGAATGGATGCGGATTTTGTCAAATGATTTTCTTATATTTATCAGATCATCTCTAACTTGTCCTTAAATGGTTAAATAAACATCCTATGACAAACCATATGATCAAGATATATTATTTTTATATATTGTTGGATTTTATCTGCAAATTCTTTGCAAGAATTTTTAAGTATATGTTCATAAGGAATATTTATCTTTAATGTTTCTTATTTTATATTATTCTTGTGGGCTTTTGGCATCTGGGCAAGGCTGGCCATACAAAAAGTTGAAAAATGTTTTCTCCTTTATTTTCTGAAAGTATATCTTTGAGACTGGCATTATTTCCTCCTTAATGTTTTAAAGAACTCACCAGTAAAACCATCTGTGTTTGGAATTTTCTTCCTGGGAAGATTGTAAATGACAACTCCAATTTCCTGTACAGATACCAAGTTATTTATATCTACTTCTCATGACAGGTTTCTTAAACTTTTTTTCTAAGGAATATGTCACTTTTATGTATATGGTCAAAGTTATAGGCAGTAAGTATTAAATTGTTCAGAATATTCTCTGATCCATTATATTTCTCCATGAAGTATAGTGATGAACTGTCTTCTTAACTAAGGTTGTTAGTTTCTGTTTCCTCTTTTGTCTTCTTTATTGGCCTTGTTAAAATTTCACCAACATTATGGGTTACTTCAAACAACTAATTTTTCATTAATTTTGAATTATATATTTTATTAACTATTATTATTATTGATATTTTATTAATTTATGCTCTTTTGTATTGTTTTATATCTTCTAACTACAATGGGATTAATATAGCAAATGATGAAGTTATTAATTTGCACTTTTTTCCTTTCTAGCATAGACATTTATATCTTTAAAATTTTCTCCAATTAATTTTGTAGCTGAATATCATAAAATTATTTATGCATATATAAAATATTTCATTTACATTCAATTAAAATGTTTTCTAAATTCATTTGCTATTCCTAATTTAATATATGGGTTTTTTTAGAAGCATGATTATTTAGTTTCAAAGGAAACTCCCTCTCTCTCTCTACTTTTATTTTTTATTTATTTTCACATGGGCAGGCACCAGGAATTGAACCCAGGTGACTGGCTTGGCAGGCGAGAATTCTGCCACTGAACCGACATCACCCAACCCTCTCTATATTTTTGTTACTTATTTCTAATTTAATTCTATTGAGGTCAATGGACATGTTTTATATGACTTCATTTATTTGAAATTTATTGAGAAATCTTTTTCTAACCCCAATATATTGTCTACTTGGCAAATATTTCACTTGTATTTGAAAATACTGTGTTTTCTACATCTGTTGGATATTTTGACGTGCAAATGTCAGGTAAGTTAATCTGATGGAGAAAGCTGTTCACATCTTTTATATATTTACTCACTTTTTGAGGCACTTATATTAGTTACAAAGGTATATTAAATCTCTATTTACTATATGTTTGTCTCTTTCTCGCTCTAGTTATGACTGCTATCTTTCTCTTTATGTATTTTGAAACATTATTATTGGCATGTACATATATAACATTGTTTTTTCTTCTTAAACAATTTATCATTTTGTTATTGAATTACTCTCTTCTGAGAAAATGTTTTGTCTTCTGCTAATAGACCCATGCTGTTTTTTCTTAGGATTAGTATCTTTGTGATTTGTAATTTTCCTGTCTTTTACCTTTATACTGCCTTTCTTTATATTTAAGTTCTTTAAAGTTCTTTTCTTGTAAACAGCAAATGTTTGGGTATTGTTTACTTTTCCATAGTTAGCTGAAGTATCATTTGCTTTTTAATTTTTTCTGACTATCCTGAGAGAGAGTATTTTGCTCATTTTTATTACAAATCAGTTATTCCCATTGGAATATTGAATTTCATGGTGAGTTTTTATTTCTTTTTTATGTTTGTGTGCATTTAATATGGCTTCACAAATGTTGATATGTAAATATTGTAATCAGAAAGAATATGTGGTGACAGTGAATAGAGAGAACTTAGATTCAAGATATTAAAGAAATAGCAAAATTCAGTGATTGAACATAAGGGAAAAGTGACATTAAAGAACTAATTTCTATTAATAGTAACTTCAGGGCTTGTGTATGTGTATGTGTGTGTGTATAGCATGAATTAAAATATAAATATCATTTATTATATATCTCTCTCCTCTGCTAGACTATTAACTTCTTAATAGTAGACAGCATGTTTCTAGCATTCATGTCACTAGTGTTTTGTATAGAAACTGAAGAAATGCAGGGTCTCCAATATTGTATACTGAATAAATGAGTGGTGTTCCATGAACTGACAAGATACTTGAAAGGTTTAGGAGGCGAAAGGGTGAGAAAGAAGAAAGGTACACCAGGAAATTTGAAGTGTGGGGGTGTATTTCTGCGCTCCCGGGCAGACTCACCAAACCCAAGATGGAGGGAGGTGAGTGCGCACATGGGCTTTGGTGCGGGCAGCTTTTAAGGATGGAGGTCAGGTGACATCTGGAAGGGGCGGGTCATTAGTTCCTGAAGTCAGGCTGGGAGGGGCGACACAGCCTCCGCAGCTCCAGTTGCAGTGCCCTTCCCCGTTCCCTGACCTAACATTCCAGCCTTTTTGTGATAATAGGGCGCCGAGATCTTTCTGGCTGCTTCCTGCTGTAATGGGGTGGCGTGGGATTATAGGCTGGAACCGCCATGGCCAGGGGAGTGGGGAGGCTGGCTGTAGGAATCTGGTGAGGAAGGCAGGTGATGATAATGATGCAGGAGCATTTGGCTGGCTGCTGCCCAGGATAGTTCCTTCATGTATCCCTGAAGGAAGCTGAGGAGGCAGGGAGCTAGGAGAAAAAAGAGACAGATTAGGATAACTGGTTCTAGTAGCAGGAGGAGCCATGTCACCAGAGGAGAAGAAAACCAGCTTAGGGCAGAGTTGTTTCCTTTTTTCTGTGGTAGAGATCATCTCTTAGTTTGTTTAGGGTTTGAGTATTTTGTTTCACCAGACCTGACTTGTTGACTTAATAGCAGCATTCCTCTTGGAGGAATATACACATTCCTCCTTTTTCGGCTGTGAGCAGGTCTAAGGCCCATCGATTTTGAAGTTACGTGGGCTAGTGAGGTGAGTTGGTGTTGTAGAGAGGAGAGGGATTCTGATGTTAATTCCAGGGCTACCTGTAGTCAAGTCTCAAAGTTTTGAGAGGTTAAAATACCATGTCCCAGTGCCCTTCCCACTGCAGCTGAGGCTGCGACCAAAGCAGTTAGGCTGATGCCTACTAGGATAGGAAGAAAGGCAGCCCTTTTTGAGCAAGGAGAGGGCAGTAGCTAAGTTAGTTCGGACCCCCATAGAGGGTCAATTGAGGAACAATAGTTACCAGGAAGCATGGTCCTGGGGCAGTGGAGTTAAGGCACTTGTTAAGAGTTCCATTACACTAGAAATATTGTCCTTTGGGGGCATGGGTGGTGTTGTGGATAGTGACGTTAGTCTGGCACTTGCTATGAAGTTTTGTTTGAGGGTTTTTTATCTAGTGTAGTGAGGCTCCTAATTTAGCAAGAAGATCTTGCCCCATTAGTGAGCTGGGGAAAGAAGGCATTACTAAGAAAGGATGTATAATGGGGTACCCTTCTATTAAACATGTAAGCAGCCCAGTAGTTAAGGGGTGCAAAGGACGGCCATCTATGCCCATAACCGTGACCTGGGAAGGAAGGAGCTGACCTGAGTAAGAGGGGAGGACAGAAAAAGTAGCCCCTGTGTCCACCAAAAATGAGGTGGACTTACCTGCTACCTTGATTGTTACCCTTGGCTCGAGGAGGGTAATTGGGGTCACTGAGGCCGGGCGTCGTCAGTCATCGGTGGCCAGGCCCAGGACTGCTAGCAGTGGGTTAGGGGTTGGAAGGACAGCCCCTCCAAGGCCAGGCGCCGAGGGGCAGTCACTTTTCCAATGTCCCTTTTAACCACAGAGAGGGCATGATCCCTTGGGCAGTCGAGGATTGGGGCACTGGTGGGACCAGTGTCCATTGAGGCCACATTTGAAGCACTTTCCTGGTGGTGGATTAGTCGTAGCCGGCTTCTTCTCCATTGAAGTGAGCCGCAGAGCCACAATCAGGGATTGGGTTTGTAAATTCACCTTTTGGCGGTCCTGGGATTCCTTTTCTGCCCTCTCTAGTTCATCACGAGTATTAAAAATTTTAAAGGCCGTGTTTACCAGGTCACGGATAGGGGCCTGAGGGCCTTCCTCAATTTTTCTAAGTTTACGCCTTATATCTGGAGCTGATTGGGATATAAAGTGTGTGGCTAAAACAGTTTTACCAGCCTCTGAGTTGGGGTCTAGGCAGGTATATTGGGAGAGGACTTCTGTGAGCCAGTGTAGAAAAGTGGCCGGGTTTTCATCAGGACCCTGGGTAATTTCTCTTAGCTTATGGAAGTTTACTACTTTATGTGAAGCCTTCTGCATGCTGGCTATGAGGCATGTAAGCATTTTGTCCCATTTAGTCCACCCATTCTTCCCCACTGGAGTGTCAACCTGATATTCCCACCCTGGCTGTTGGCCTGGCACTGTCTTGGCCCCTGCCAGCAAGGTGTGGTCAGTTATATGCACCTGGTTAGCATGAGCCCTGACTGCATTGAAAATGAAGTCCATTTCACCTATAATTAGGGAAGAAGAGCAGATTACATGAATGTTATACCAGGTTAAATCGTAGGCATTAGCTAGATATTGAAATTCCTTAGTATAGGTGGTTGGGTCGCTGGAGAATGAACCTAGCCGTTCCTCAATATTAGAGAGGTCAGCTAGGGAGAAAGGGGTGTGTACTCA
>PVIY010018457.1:0-47551 GCA_004026745.1 Myrmecophaga tridactyla | reverse complement strand
TAGTGATCAACTAAACTGATAGCAAAAGTTAAATTAGGAAATGCACTTCTCAAAATATAAATTTCACACCAAATAAACAACTCTCCCTTTAGTCTAACCCAGAAATTGAGGTTTTAAAATATGGGCGATATCATCCTTTACCCACTCTTCCAGTATACCTTAGTCCTATCCAGATCTGCTTCATTCATATTTCTAGTTGGAATCTGATCCATTTTACAATCTTTTCAACAGTTCCCGTATGGGGTGCTGGTGACTTTCATAGCTTCAGAGCTCTAACTCTGAGTCTCAGGTGTCACATAAAGTACCACAGTTTCTGGGAAAAACCATGTTATATACAAACAGCTCAGTATCTCAGAATGTAGAATCAACAGTTACACCCCAGGCTCACCACAATTTAGAATCACTTAATCTTAACTTGGTTACATCTTCAAAGATCTACTTCCAGACAAGGTCACATTTGCAGGTACTGTGGGGTAATACTCAACATATCTTATTTTGGGGGCACATAATTCAACCCATAACATTGGCATTTCTCAATCAAAAGTGGAACAGAAAGAAGGAGAAAAGTGGAATAAGGTAGCAAATTCATATTTACATTTAGATCTAAGTTTAACATTATAGATATGTTCTCAGACCCTCTGATTGAACCTGGATTTTGTAACCTGCTCTCCCATCTCTCTGTTCCTTAACCTTTATAGAACTCACCACAAGTTGTGATCATTTTATTAGTATCTACTTCTCAATTCAATCATAAATTCCAACATTGTTTCCCCATTGCCTGCCACAGGGCTCCACTTATAGTAGATGCTAATAAATATTTGAGGAATGAAATCAAGGAAAAGAGAGAAAGAAGAAAAGACATGGTAGGACCAAGCTGATGGCTGATGCACACAGCAGGGTGTGGAGTCCCACTGACTCTCAGTACCCTGGGGACATGGCCGAACTGGGTGTTAGAGATCCGGGAAATAGGGATCAGTAGGCATCCTAGCTTCTTTATGGGAATACTTTTAGAAAGTCTTGCTCTTAACAGTATTGCTAAGCCAGAAGTTCTTAGCAACTCTCATATTTGTAAATTCTGCAAATTAACAGTAGGGGTACTCTCTATAAATTGTCCCACTTGCCTTGCACTGCTTAGAGGAGAGAGGCTAGGAAAAAAGTTAAAGATTATTTCAATAATTAAAAAATCATGTTTGAAAAATCAAATGTGTGCAATAGAAAGTTTGTCCTTTCTAGCTTTTTATTACCTGTTCTTTTTAGTCTATGTGGCCCTCTGATAATTTCTAAATACAAGGAAAGTATCGATAAATAAATATTTGTAAGTAAAGAACAGTCACATTCTCTGAATGCAGAATACCAGAAATTTCCTGCAATTTCTAAGGGAAAAAAGCATTTGAACTTTTTGTTAAACTTGCTCATGAGTCAATTAACAAATTTATTGAGATATTGGTTTCAAAATATTAGGATTTAAGTGTGGTGGGAGATATAAAGAAACAATGGTTTCTGTATTTACAGTTTGTATCTAGATGGAAGATAGGATTTAAAAACAAGAAAGTTGAATAATTTTACAAGATTAAGGGACTTTATCAACATCATTATTAATCATAAGAAGGTAAGAAAGGTAACCTCCATGATGGATATTTTTAAGACAGTGGGAAGAAGGGGCAATTATTGGCATGAGCAGAATTGTGGGGGCTGCGTGTTGTGAATTTGGGAATCTGGAAATCTGTGTGCTGTCTTGTGAGAAATGGTCGTTGTTTGGTATTATTCACTTTGAAAGTTGAAATAGTAAGACAGAAAGTAGACCGTGTTATTATCAAATTACAGTTGAAAGTTGTTTGATTTGCTTGGACTTCTGTATATGGTAAGTATTTGGAAATTGCTTTCTTGCTGCTTCCAGAACCTCTTAACTAAAAGCAATAAAATGGACTCAGAGTTTGGACTTTTGACTACATCATTCTCTGTACACATTTCTGCTTCATATTGGGAGGTTTAGCAAGCATTTTTAGGAAATTTGCATGAGAGTGAGGTTAAAGCCAAAAGAAACTTGGACAATGTAAATCTGTGTCCAAAGTTCAGGCAAAATAAAACATAGTTCTATGTCAGCATGTGTTACCAATAATAATGTTATAAAAAAATGTTTTCCGGAAGCTGACAGTCATTTCTTTTTCTTTCTTTCTTTTTTTTTCTGTCTGCATGAAATAACTCAAACCACACTTAGTAAACAGAAGTTCTGGAAGCAATTTAAAAAAATGGATCTGTGTAGCACGCCACTTACAAATAGAAAGCTAAAGATTGAGAAGTTACTCATGCAGAGATCACTTAAAGAGTTTCCCAGAATAAAGACACTTGAATAAACAAGTATTCATTGAATACTTATAATATGGTCAGCTTAATAAAAGAATGGGGGGTGGGGGTGGGGGTGGAAAAGGGGACCTAGAAAGGACCACACCTAAGAGTGTGACTTTCAGGAGCCTTCACTGATTTGGCATCCAAGCAGGAAATATAAAGCTGCTAAATAACAATAAAATTCAGTGTGTTACTTATTCAAATGAGTGAGATGCGACAAGGTGGTGGGTGGTCATGGAAATTGAAGTTAGTGAAAACTGGAAAGGGTTTTCCAGGCCTGGGCAGGGTGTGATGAGGGAAATTGGGCAGAAAGGGCATTCCAGGGGGAGATTAGTAGGAAACAAGAAAGACGGCATGTTAGGGAGCGGGGAGGGGACTTACCTGGCAGAAGGAACACTAGTGACAGGGGCTGTTTTAGATGGAAGTCTTTGTTTCCTTGCCTCATACCTGTCTTACTGTTTCTGTCTCCCTTTCCATTTACAACTCCATCTCTTAACCTTGCCCGGCCACATGCCTCCTCTGACTACTGTGTTCCGCTTCTCTCAACCCAGGTTCTTTTTGTACCATGTCAGGAGTTTAGATTGTTGGGTTGAATCTTGGCTCCTCCATTTACCAACTTGACGTGTAAACTCGTTGTGACTTTGTTTCTTCATCTATAAAGAGGAATTAATAACAACACCGATCTTATAAGTTTGTTATGACGATTAACCTGGTTAATGCATGGATAGTGCTTAACAGTGACTGGCACATAGTAAATGATTGATGAATATTAATTATAAAATTAGCTATTCCTTGATTAGTTTTGAAGATCCCTATCAAACATTATACTAGTGACGTTTGGTGAATCATCTTTGAGAAGCACTCATGATAACCCAGTGTCTGGATAAGAAAGAGACTGAAGGTGAGACCCTGGGCATGGTGGCTTAGCTAAGGTGCTGGCCTCTAGAGACTCTGCCAGGACTGCGCTAGACGCTGGCCCTGTTCTGAGCACCCACACCCTCAGGGAACGCTCCCACAGATGGCGATGGTTGGGAAGGCTGTGGGCCTTGTTTATCTGTGGGCCAAAGAAAGACACTAAGCAGAGATCTGATAAGATGAAAACAATTTCTGAAAATGGTTTAAGCAAGTGATTCTGTAGATAGAAGAGTTAAGAACTGGAATCAAGGAGACATGTTGATGACCATGGAATTAAAGGAACAGCAGGAAAAAGGCAAGCCAAAAACCAAGCAATCAAAGAGAAAGGAGACAAACCAAAGAAGGTGTCCTTAGGAGCCACGAGAAGAACAATTTCAAGGAGAAGGAATTTTATCTGTGATCCAGCTGTCTATTCAATTACCACCTCAGAGCCTGTGATTCCTCAGCCTGTGGTTTGCTAAATATTTCTCACATAGCTCTAAGATTCTGTGACTCTGACAACTCTTTCAGGAGGCTCTTGTGGTTTTACTCACTATTGGTAAGCTCTTCTGCCAGCTAACCACCTTTCAAAACTGTAGAGCTGACCACTAACTTGGGACAGTCCCAGTTCATTGAGTATCCACCACTGTTTTTCCCAAAGCAGGAAATCATGATGATTTTGAAATTGCATACATGTATTTTAAACTGTTTGCATTTTAACATGATAGTCTATATCATTTGTAGTCTTTCAGTTTTCTTTCCTTTTTCAGCTTCTGCATTTCCAGTTGCATCTAATGTGTGGTGGACTGCTGTGTAGCTGCTGATTCATGATAGTTCTCTGAGCAAGTCATTTGACCCTCTGACCCAAGCTTCTCATTCAGGAAATTACCAATTAATTTTTAATAACATATCTCAGAATGGTCCTGTGAAACAAACCCATCCTGAGGACTTCTAAATCTATTTAAGGATCTCCTCCTTCCTCTCTGGCTCCATCATCTTTTCTCTTTCCCTAAGTCTTCATCTTGCTGCTCTTTAAATGTAGCCACCCCCAGGATCCAAGCCATAGCTCTCCACTCTTCTCTTATTGTCCTAATCTACTCTAAGGACCTTATCCCCTCTATGTTGTTGTCACCCCAGTCTATCTCTCTGCTTTTCTCAGAACTCTGGTTGTAGGTCTTGCACTGCCCCCACTCACATGTTCTGTGTCAGCCCAAGCTTGGCACCACCTGCCAGCTATTGAATTTTTTTTTCCTTTCCCTCACCCTTATGTACATTCAATTGATAAGCCCTAAAGATTTTGGCCACTTCTACTAAAAATTCATATGCTACCCTCTAAAACAGTACCTATTAGTCTATATCTTCCTTTTGGTTGAAAGCGTTATGAGGATAAAGACCATGGCTTACTCATCTTTAAACCCCTACAATTCTACATGTTTGAAGATAGCACACATACAATAAGTACTTCTTTGAACGTAATTAGTTGAGTTGCAAAGAGAATATTCCATGCTCAAATGCATTTATAAAGCATTGAGTCAAACTTAATCGGGATCCCTTATTCCTTTTTAGACTGCTAATCGCTATTAATTCCTAAAAAGAGGTATCAAAGTATGTGAGTCTACCCAAATAAACTTACTTGATATTAGGACCCAGGTTTTCAGTGTGCACCAATTTGCAACTCCCTGAACAAAGTTCCTTAGAAAGAAGTTTGTGAAGTGCTGTGCTTGGGTAATTGATTAGCTAATCACATGCAAAACTACAAACATGAAATCCATGGAACAAAATGTTGAATACAAAATACACACACAGACACGTATATACATACATATATGACCCCTAAAGCCTAAAAGGTACTATAGGTGGATATTTATTAATCTCATTGTGGGGAGGACTTGTCTAAGCATGACATGCATGGCAGAAACCATAAAAGATCCACATATTTGACTAAATACATTTAACTTTTCAAAATGCTCTATACATTAAAAAACTTAAGAAAATTAAGTCAAACATCAGAATATAAGAAATTGCGAATAAAACATTTGCAATGTAAGTGACTGATAAAGAATGAATACCTTAAAATGTATCAAGAACTCTTTTAAAGGTAAGAAGAACATCGCCCCCCCCCCAAAAAAAAATGGGAAAAGACATAGATAAGCCCTTTGCAAGAGAAGAAATATCAATGGCCAATAGCTTTTGGAAAAAAATTCAACCTAGTCATATGTTTAGTGAAATATAAATTAATGTTAAAAGTTTGATGAAAATATGAGGGAAATGGACACTCTGGTATTTATTGTTGGTGGGGGATTAAATCTGTGTAATTGTTTGAAGAGCAATTTGACAGTGTTTATCAAAGCCTTAAAAAATGTGCCTAACCTATCACCTAAAAATTCCACTTACAGGAATTTATGCTAGAAAATATTCAGAAAGTATTCAAAAGTGAATGTACAGGAGTGTTCATCATAATATTATTTATAGCAGTAAAAGATTGGAAATAGCCTAATTATTCAATTTCATGGTGCCATTTTATGCATTAAAATTTAACAAGGTAATCTCTGGATTCTGGAATTAGAGGTAACGTGATTTTTTTCTTTGTACTTTTCTGTGTTTCCATGCTTTCTAGGTTCAGTAAGTGACTTTTAGTTACAAGTTTAGGCAAATTTCATATAATGCAACATGAAATTTTATGAACGAGGGAATGGAGTTTACTAACTTGAATGTCTGAAAACATGACTGTTTCTATTCCTTGATTCCCCTTCCAATTTTCATTTCCAATCTGTGACCTTCTAATGAAGCCAAAGAGAAAAATTTCTTCTAGATGTATTTTTCCTTTCTCTATCACAAAATCCTCCATTTCTTTAAATAATCCACACCGACAATCTGTCTCTATGTGAACTTCCTTCCTTTAAATATAAAGTTTATAATGTTTTCTTTGCTGTATTTCCTTCAAGTCCCACCCTTGTCTCTACCCCCTGCCTAACCAGGACCATGAACCCCAGAGCAGTTCAGACCCCAGACTCTGCTGAGCTTGAGGAGCAGTGTTGAGACCTGCTCTCTTCGTGAGACAGGGAAATTTTTACTCGAACTCATTTGGCAAATGTACTTCCTGACAAGAGAGCCAAATCTTGCTTAATTAGAAGCACATTTTGCATGCAAATCTCTTCTCTGCCTTAGGATCTCCTCCTGTGAGTTGAGCAAGTGTAAAATATGTTTTGAATTTGCCACGAGGTAACTGTTGCACTGAAATCTGATTTATGAACATGAAAGACTTGTCTAGATTATTCTTTGGCTTCCAGCACAACCACATTTTCTCTCTTTTCTACTTTATGACCTCTCCCCAGACTCCTACTCTCACTTTTCCAATTCTTAAATGAGTTTCCGAAGGTTCTGGTCTCTGTCCAGACATGTCTTCTGCTACCACATTTTCAGAACTTACCTACCAGCTAATGATGCACGGAGGTTTGTCTCCTGCCCTGATGGCTTTTCTGGTTCCAATTCCTCATGCCCAATCCACTGCTGAAAATCTGGTATCTCAAACCCAATAAACTAAATTTAAACCAACTACGTCTTCTCCAAATTGCCAGACACTTTTTGTTTTTGCAAGCAAAACTGTCTTTCTCCTTTTTGTTAGGCTCAAAAAATCTCATTCATTTTTTTACTTTTTTCTTTTTCCTTTTTCCCTGAACCTCTTTCCCACTTCCACCCTCCAGCCAGTCAAACATCTCTTCTTACCCAGTCTTCTATCCATTCTTTGTTCTCTAGTACTACTATATTCTCCCTAGTTCAGAATCAATTACTCAAGCTCAGATGGTGTGGTGGCCCCTTGACCCTTCCCATCACCCCATTTCTAATGCTCCCCATCTCACTACCAAGTCATTCTTCCTAAGTCACTGCTTAGATCCCCAAGGTGAGTCCTCTTGGCAATCAAATCCAGCCCCTCAGTGCTGGCAGTCAGGTCCTCCATTTGGCCCAACCTGCCTTTCAACCCTCTATATCCTAATAACTTGTAACACAAATTTAGAATCCAGCCAACTGATGTTTTAGCCATCCTATAATCCCACAATGGCCTTCCTCTCTATATAATTTGGAAAACCCTCTCTCATATCTTTCTTTTCTTCTACATAAGTACCACCTTCTCATTAAATTGTCACACCAGGTTCCTAGAGAGGATGTTGCTTTCAAATGGCATATAACTCCTTCTCTCTTGTACTACTGTTTGTTTTCATGCCCAATCTTCCCCATAGGAGTAAAGGCACTATTTTATACTTCTGTATGTACTCCACATCTCCTACCACATATGAAGTAGACATAGTAGGGAGCAAGATAAACTTGTTTTTGTTTTTTTTTAAACTTTTATGCTGTATAATATAACATATATACAAAGCAAAGAAAGAAAAAAGCAATAGTTTTCAAAGCACTCTTCAACAAGTAGTTACAGGGCAGATCCCAGAGTTTATCATGGGCTACCATACCATCATCTCAGATTTTAACTTCTAGCTGCTCATGAACATTAGAGGCTAGAAGGAATATATATACATATATATATCTTATCATCACTTTTTTCTTTTTCTTTTGAAAAATAACATATATACTAAAAAAATGATAAATTTCAAAGCACAGCACAACAACTGTTGTAGAACAGATTTCAGAGTTTGAATGGATTACAATTCCACAATTTTAGGTATTTGTGCCTAGCTGCTCTAAGATACTGGAGACTAAAGAAAAGAGATACACTTGTTTATGAGGAAATGAATGAACACTTAGGTCAAGTAGCCAACTTACTCTTCAACCTTCCTGTCTTTAAGTACGAATCACTTAGGGTTGACCAGCTGGCTGTATCAGCAAAGCCAGCCCTGTTATAGCAAAAAGGTGACCACATTTTCTATCGTTTTGCAGTATGACTTTTATCTCTAATACAACAAAATACAGGTCATCCTAACATCTTAGCAGAGAAGACTTTAGAAAGAAAATTGCCCTATGGGAAAGAGTAGGGCCAACACTACTGCCTGTAGTTGCTCTTGTTGTCTGCTTGGCACAGCCTTCCACCTTTTTCCTGGTTATGTAACGTGCATACCTTCCCTGGACCCCACTGTTCACCAGTCACTAGAACAGGAATGTGACATGGTGAGATCCAGTGGTGGGAGTCATTTGCATATTAATATCCCAGGGCTGGGCTTTGGATCCTTTTTAGAGACTTCCAGTTAGAGCCAAAAGGAAGCTGCTGTATCTGTCACAGAACTACCATGGACCACATCTTCTATTGGTAACCAGTGGCCTCCTTATTGTCAAAATCAATAGCCTTTTGGAAATACAAGTAATTTATTCACCTAGGCATCTTAAACTTAATAGTTCTAAAATAGGGCTCTTTATCCTTCCAATGTGTTTCCCTATCAGTCTTTCATGTCAAAATAAATGGCAGCATCATCCACCTGATTCGTCAAGAAGAGAACCTAAGAATCATCCTTTGTTCCCCCTTTCCTTCATCTCCTATATTTTTAATCTATCAGCAAATTCTAGTGATTCTGATTCCAAATCTGGTCCTTTTCTTATCTTCTCTATCACCATTGAGGACAAGACATAACCTCTCTCTGCTGAACCACTAGAAGTTTGCTTTTCCAACCTCATTTTATACCAGCCTTCTACCTGCTCAACAGCCTCCAGTCACACTAGCCTCCTTTCTGTTCCTCTAATGAGCTTTTCTGACCTCTGTGCTATTGCTGTTCTTTTGGCCTGGAAAACTCTTTCCACTGCTCTAGAATAGGTCTCAGTTGAAATTTCACTTCTTTAATTAGCCTCACCTGACAACACTATATAAGCCCTAAACCTATCCCCAGCTTTGCCTTATGGCTTCATCTATTTATTTCCTGATGGTACTTAGGACCATGCATAGTTGTCTTATTTAATTTGCTTATTTTTGCTCTGTCCTACTGGAATGTAAGTTCCCCCAGGGTAGGTCCTTTTTCTAGTCTTCTGTTGCATCCCCAAGTCTAACAGGTTCAAGGCACTTAATACATGTTCGTGGAATAAATATAACTAATTCTCTCTGAATTATTTCTACTTTTACTTGACATTTCTCCTCCTTTGGTACCCAAGACACAGTCTTCTGTTTCCTGTCCTGCTTTTCTTCCTTTTCCATTTTCTAATAGTAAATGTTCCAAAAATTCTGCCTTTGACTTTCTTCTCTTTGGTCCCATTCTAGAAAGTAAATTCTTGAAGGCATAGTGGAGAAAAGAAAAACAGACGTGGTATAAGACAAAAAGAGGCATAGGAAATGGCAGTCCAGCTTCTGCCCTTGAGGAGCCTACCATTTCTTTGAGGAATTATGGCAAATCCACCTAAAAAAGTTCAATGTAAATTATGTAAGTCTATGTAATGGGTCATTTCCAATCTTAAAACAGGCTGTAATATATTTGCAGAATTTCGGATCTTAAAAGAGGGTTAATGATTGTCTTCTCCAATACTCCCTTTTTATATTTGAGGAAACTAAAGCCAAAGAAACCCAGCCAAGGTCACAAAGTTATCCTCCTTTCCATTGTGCAGATTTTTCATGATGTAATAACACATTTAGGTCATCATTGTCACAGTCTAGTGAAAAGTCCTCATATATTTCTTATGAGAATCACAGCTGAAACACAAAGTGCCATCAACCACCTTTGTGATTCTCGTGGGTAGCATCATAGCAACCATAAAGTTCAGTCCTAATTCCTACCTTCCCTACCAACTGGAAGAAGTAGGGAGTGGTGGGGATGTCATAAAACAGTTGCACTAGCCTGTGCACTGTACCACCCAGAAAGGCAAAGACCCTCATCAGTTTGCACTTTTAAAATCTGATTCAGTTCTGAGATCCTTGGTTGGATGGAGCAGTAGAAAACCCATAAAATTCTCACTGCCTGGCTTGGTATTCTTTAAGGAGCTGGGAACTAGCTGGTATGTTCGGCCACAGAGAAATTTAACTTTTTGTGTTACTTGACAGAACAGTTCATTTGTGGCTTGCCTTGTCATACCAGGTTTCTCATACCCCTATGAAGCACTGAGTCGCATACTGTGGGAACCAGCTTAATTCAATTTAGCTCCCCTTTGGAGAAAAGGCCATAAGGACAACATGCATCTGTTCTATTATTACCCAGTTGCTCCTGTCCATAATGGATGTCTATGATTCATTGCTTATCAAAGAACCACTCCTATGGAAAGTTGCCAAAGACTTTTTGGAAAATCCAAACAAAATGTCCTGCTTCTTGGTTTTGGTTTTGGGGTCAAAACTGAATGGTTTGTTTTAAAGCTGCTCATGGCCACACACCAAGCCTCTGGGTAGAAGAGTCCAAGGACACTTAGGAAGCTAAACCTAGGTCTGAGTGTGTAGAGCACTGACCTCAGAATCCTGGCCCAGCCAAAGTTTTCAGAGGCCAGGCTGTGAGGAGCAGAGACACAGGAGCTCTGCTTTCAAGATGATTGCGGACCACAGAACTCCTGTGTCTCTCCATACCTGTCCTTAAGGTGCCACAGGTCAGCTTTATGCTGGAACGCTGGTCCTAAATGCAGTTCATGGACATTTTATGGGGTACAAGTTTGGGAAATGCTAGCTTAAACCAAGTTAAATATATTTCTTTGCTACAAGCCTTCTGAGAGCTTTAATATATTCATGCTCATTTGATTTATTGTAAATCTTCAATAGAATACTGCTTTTTTTTCAAATTTATTTGACCAAGGGGTTTCTCCCTACCCTTTAGAAGTTCAATTTTTAACATTTCAAAAATTAATGAGGTTTAAGAAATTCTGATCTGGAAAAAATTCTAGGAAATCTGATCTGACTCCAAACTGGCTTTGATTTAAAGAGAATATAACCAGACTTTTTGATAGCCGCCTCAGTGTGAGTGACACTGTCCAGTTTTCTTTGTCTTTTCCTCTGGGTTTTGGGTACCAAATCATGGACTGGCTACAGAAGAGCTCCAGTCTCCCTGGGATAGTTAGACCACAGCTAATGTGGAGCAGATTGGCTCCACTGGAGCTGTGTAAAATATGCAGTATGAGCTAGTGCTTGAGAGTACCGGGCAAGTGTAATGGGCAAGTTATGTAAATCTCCCCGGTTCTCAATCTTCTCATTTGAAAAATTTTTTGAGAGAAAATTAATAGCATCTATTTCAGGTGGTTATGTGAGGATGAGAAGAATTACTACATGTGAAAGCACCTGGTATAGTGCCTGGCACACAGCAAGTACCAAAAATCATTAGCTATTATTGAGTGTTGACTAACATCTCTGAAGCTGCCTGGTAAATGGAGGTGATGGGTAAGGAAGCCCTTTGTCTCAGCATCCGCCTATTTGCAAATTAGCAATAAAATTTTCTCCCACCTGTAATCTTGCCCCTCAAAACAGGCCAACGTAATGGCATTATTAAGGAATGCCCTCAAACGTACATTTTCTTCACAGCATACATAAACTTTTGTTTCTATCTGATGAAATTACAACCTAGAACAACTGGTTTATATAATTGCTTATGTAGTACCTTTGGTTGATGAAATGTTCAAGATGCACATATCATCTGTAGAAGAACTAAAAGCATCTCAAAGGCTGAATAGATTTTCCTTATCTCATCCCACTATAGCCCTCAGAACTTGTTTATTCAATTTTATAGTAATTGGTGTTGACAGACATATTGTGGGTTGGTTCCTTCTGATCCACTTTCAGTAGTACAACTCTAAAAGCAAAGAGAATCCAATATTTCTGCTCATCCTGGAATGATACCAGGTCATCTGAAGTTTAGAGGATACCTATAAGGTAAACAGATAATGGAAACCTATAATGGAAAACAGACTTGTCTTATTACTGCTGCATTTGGTTGAACTTCAGCTCATATTTTTTGCCAGATAAAACCATCTAAGGGTGATCTCAGTTGAGAGAAACTGAATTAAATAAATACGATTTTTTAATGAGTTTGACTGAAGCTACATAGCAGCTTTCATATTTACCCCAAGCAAATGTGATTCTTTGCATTTTCTCATATCTTTATAGGTGTTCTATGATTGATACATTTAAATAGTTGAAATATTTGAGTATGTTAATAGTTAAAATCATATTCATTAATTCTAAATTTTAGATTTCACAGGAGAACTCAGCAGGGTTTTAGCCCAGGGGGTCTCATTTAAGCAGTTGTCCTTGAAATCATAGGATAGCTAAAATATGAAAATCCTTAGTTTATAGCTGAAATTAGGTAAACACAAATGCAGTAACACCAGTCAGCTCTTAAAAAGATCCAAACTTTTATTGGTAGTTCTTATTAATGTGAGATGGTAAGAACTAATTAATTTGAGGGTAGTTTGATTGGAAAATAGGCCTCAGGCTATGAAAAGATGGGAGAAAGGGGCGCTTATGGGATTTCTCCTGAGGATCTGAGATTTATTGAACTAGGATGAATGAAGGGAATATA
This sequence comes from Myrmecophaga tridactyla, assembly GCA_004026745.1. Lineage (NCBI taxonomy): Eukaryota > Metazoa > Chordata > Mammalia > Pilosa > Myrmecophagidae > Myrmecophaga > Myrmecophaga tridactyla. The sequence continues at coordinate 34,895 of PVIY010018457.1, read as the reverse complement.
TACCAAAAAAAAGAAAGAAACCACGATAAAAGTTATTTATGCTCAGTAAATTATTATACACAATCTGTATATATGTATACATATATATATATATAAAATCACGAACTGATTTACCACATTATATAGTAAAGGAATGTGTAAATGTCCCGCAAAAAATTTACTAGTTATTCCACAAGCTGATATTGTCCATTAATAATCCTTAGTCCTGCTGAATCTCTCTGTCACCTCCAAAACCAAAGCAGGTTAAAGATAGATTCTGCACTTAAGGGTGCTATAATCATGTTTAGATTAAAAGGTAGAAACCTATAAATTCCACTTAATATAAATCTTCAAGAAATTCTTGTTCATGTTCACCTAAAGTAATGCCCAGAATTGTCACTGCAACAGCCTGATCTGTGTTATTAGAGACAATTTTAGGAATTGTTTAGAAACATAAAATTGTTCAGAAACAATTTCAAAATGCCCACCAATAGGAGGAATGGATGAATAAATTGTAGTGTATTCACATCACAGAATGCAACTAATACTTAAAACGAATAAAGTCTATCCAGATGTATGGATCTTGATGCAGTAATATTTAGTGACAAGAACATGGTATAGACTATACTTTATAGTATAATAGAACTTAAGTAGTTTATTGTAAAAATGGTGTAAAGGTGCACAAAACCTTATTATATGAAATTTGTAGATAAATGCCTTTCACATATATGTATACAGATAAAGTATAAAAATGTTGAGATGATGACATGCCAATTCAGAAAGTAGTTGGAATAGGTTTGGGAAGGATATAAAAGGAACTTCAACTGCATGTGTAATGTTTTATTCTTAAATAACAAATATATTAATGAAATGTTAAAATTTATAAATTGTGGGTGGTGGGTAAGATATATTTTCTTATTAGTCTCTGCACTTCCCAATGCACTTAAAATATTTCATTTTTTGAAAAAAGGAGTAAGTCATAGGTGCAGTCTTTTTTTCCATCTTTAAAGGTAAGGAAAAAGGAAGGAGTCCTTTAGCTATTAAAGGAATAGCTAATACCTTAGCTATTCCAAATGGAATGTTTACCTAGTCAAACCAAGAGACAATCCATCCTCTTTTGGACAGAAGGGAAAGAAGCTTTATTATTGCTCTGAGAGAAGTTTGCAGCCTGGAGGGATTGAGAGTTAACAGTTAAAACATTTCTAGTAGTATTACTTTGGGGAATTGAAGTAATGCATTTTTGTTTGTAAATAAGCTCAAGTCTGACCTTTCTTCCAAGTTTATTTGTGCTTGGGTAAGTCCTGCTGAATTTCTCTGGGCTGCCTTCTTTCCAGCTTTTCCCAGCTGGCCCTTCAGCCCTCTCCGTCTGCTTCTTACTAAACCTCTGTCTGTCAGGTTTAGTAAGAAGCCAGTTATCTTGGTGGAAGTGACACATAACAAGACCTCTGTTCTGTGGGGGTCCCTGGAGAATGCCATATTCTTGGAGACTGCTCTCACCTGACTGGTCCCTAAGTCTGCTTAGAAGCTGGCTCCAGCTCCTAACCTTCCACGTTCTCTTTTATCTGCCAATAATTCTGCCATTTTTCTTCACAAAATCCTGAGATGCTATCATATTTAGGAAGGAATACATGCGTCTCGCATTTGGCTTGACTATCACTTTCCCCAGAGCAGGTCAATCACGTCATGTTAGATAGCTCTTCCCCAGCTGTGCTGCTTTGAAACTGTTATATACCCCAGAAAAGCCATGTTCCTTTAATCCTAATCCAATCTTGTGGGAGCACACCTATTGTTTAGGGTGGAAACTTTTGATTTGGTTGTTTCCATGGAGATGTGACACACCCAAGTGTGGGTTTACCATTTGATTAGATTTCCATGGAGGTGTGACCCCTGCCCATACAAGGTGGCTCTTGATTGCTTTACTGGAGTCCTTACAGGGGAAACATTTTGGAGAACGCTCAGACACAGACATTTGCAGATGGTTGGAGTGCCCACAGAGATGCTTGGATAGCCAATACAGAGAGCAGATGCCTAGATACGGACATTTGGGGATGCAGAGTCCAGCAGACCCGATTATATGCCTTCCCATGAGATGCTAAGCAAGGACCCACAGTGCTTGGGAGAGCTAGAACCTGGAGAGAGCCAAGGGAAGCTAAGAGAAGAAGTCCAGAGTTTTCCCCAGAGAAGCTAAGAAAGGACCAACAGACACTGGCCATGTGATGTCTCACGTGACAGGGGATACCAGGATGCCATCTGGCCCTTTGGAGTCAAGGTATCTTTCTCTGGATGCCTTAGTATGGACTTTTTATGGCCTTAGAACTGTAAACTTGTAACTTAATGAATTCCCCTTTATAAAAGTCAACCCATTTCTGATATATTATACTCTGGCAGCTTTAGCAAACCGGAATACCAACCTAGCCTTCTCTTTTTGAAGTCTCATCACAGCTATAATGAAACAATTTCATACTAAGTTCAATGTCTGCCTCCTCTGCACTAATGTCTACTCTGTGAGGGCTGGGACAACACATCTGTCTCACTCATCACCGTGTTGTGAACAGGAGCACCAGTAATGGCATATCTACATCTATATAAATATAGATAGATTCATGAATTAGTGAGTGAAAGTAAAACTTACTCTAATCACAAAAAATCTATGTATATGATTATATATGATATATAAGATAAGATATAATGTATTAACATTTTAGTTTTTACAAATTTCCCCTTTAATTTTTAAAAAATTTGAAACATACATTCAGAGGCTAGAATACTATAATAAACTTCCATATGCCTATCACCTAGATTTAATAGTGAATACCATTTTGCCATATTTCAATTATTTTCTCTTTGCCGAAATATTTAAAGAAATTCCCAGACATCATGACATTTCATTCCTACATACTTCAACTTATTTCCCAAATCAAAAACAAAAACAAACACCTCATTTTCCTAATTGCACCTAATTGACAATAATTCCTCCTATCATCTAATATTCAGTCAATATTAGATGACTGAATATCATCTAATATTCAGTCCAACAAGTTTCCCTGGTTTCCTTTTTTACACTTGATTAGATTCAGGTCAACTTTTTGGCAAGAATACTTCATAGGTGATACCATGCCTCAGAGCGCATCACATGAGGAGACAAACCATATCTAGTCATCCCACTGCAGTGTATAAGATTTATTAGTGTCTGCAGTGGTGACAAGCTGGTCTCTTTGACTTAGAGTTTTTATTTTCCCCTTACGAACAATAAGTAATCAATACTGGGCACCCTGCAAATGTGTAGTTCCCATCAACCTTCCATCTAGGGTGTTGACATTTGATGACCAGAATCAATTTTTTCATCAGGGATTATAAATAGATGTTTTTAATTCTATCATCCCTTCTACACGTATCAGCAGGAAGCATTCTATAAACTAAGGCTTTCGTAATCTTTCAAATATAATTTGGATAGGAAAGACATAATTTTTAATTGCCTTTAATTACCACTGTACAAGTAGAGAGTTTGTGCACAAGGTGTTCCCAACAAACAAATGTTTTTTTTGAGGGCTTTTTGGGTATCATCATAAATTCTTGGATTTCTTGTAATTAATATCATTCAATCAATTACAGACTAGATTCTTTTTTTTCCTAAAATTGGCTGTGGAGAACTCTTTCAAGCAGGCTAGGATAGGAGTATGTTTATATGTGACTCCCAAAACATTTTTTTAGAGAAGTTGTAGGTTTACAGAAAAATCCTGCAGAAAATACAGAGTAGCCATATATCCCACCCTGTCACATACACATCTTTCCATATTATGAGCACTTCGCATTAATGTGGTATCTTTGTTACAACTGATGAAACAATATTATTATAATTGTACCGTTAACTATAATCCATAGTTCACATTTGAGCACACTGTGTTATGCAGTTTTATGGTTTTTTAAAAATTTTTGTTCTGGTAACATAAATACAACCTAAAATTTTCCCTTTTAGCCACGTTCAACAATGTAATTCAGTGCTGAAAACTACATTCATAATGTTGTGCTACAGTTAGCTTCATCCATGACTGAAATTCCTCCATCAGCCCAAAAAGAAACTTTATAGCAGTTAAGGATTAACGCTCCATCCCCTATCTCCAACCCTGGCCCTGGAAACCTGTATTCTAGCTATTGACTCTGAATTTGCTTATTCTAATTATTTCAAAAGGATACAATGTTTATCCCTTTGCATCCAGCTAATTTCACTCAGCATTATGTCCTCAAGGCTCATCCATCTTGTCATGTGCTTCAAGACATCATTTCTTCTTACTGCTGCATAATATTCCATTATATGTATATAACACATTTTGTCTATCTGTTTATCTGTGCATGAATACTCGGGTTTCTTCCATCTTTTTGTAATTGTGAATAAAGCTGATATGAATATCCGTGTTCTGTCATCTGTTCAAGTCCCTGGTTTTGAATCTTTGGGGTATATACCTAAAAGTGAGATTGCCACGTCTACACACGACTTTGTGAGGAACCGCCAAACTGTTTTCCACCGATAGGTGCATCATTTTACATTCTTACAAACAACAAAGGAATGTTCCTATTCCTCCACATTCTTTCCAACACCTTTTGTTTTACCTTTTTTTGAATAGCAGCCATTGAAGTCGGAGTGAGGTAGTATCTCATTATGGTTTTGATTTGCATTTCCCTGTTGGCTAATGATGTTGATCATCTTTTCATGTGATTTCTGGTCATTTTTTTAATTTTTGAAAATAGCATATATATGAAAAAGCAATAAATTTCAAACACACCACAACAATTGGTTATAGAACAGATTTCAGAGTTTGGAATGGGTTACAATTCCACAATTTTAAGTTTTTCCTTCTAGCTGGTCCAAGACATTGGAGACTAAAAGAAATATCAATATAATGATTCAGCAGTCATACTCATTTGTTAAATCTTATCTTCTCTATTATAACTCCACCTTCACCTTTGATCTTTCTTCCAATTTTCAGGGGTATTTGCGCTATGCCCATTCTAACTTTTTCATGTTGGAAGGGGCTGTTGCTAATATGGGATGGGGGATGGAATTAGTTGATGTTCTGGAGAAGCTGGCCCCTCTGCATTTCAGGACTTATCTGGTCCAGGGACTCATCTGGAGGTTGTAGGTTTCTGGAAAGTAATCATAGTATGTGGAACTTTTGTAGAATCTCAGATAAAGCCCTAGGTGTTCTTTAGGGCTGGCAAGAATTGTTTTGGTTGGGGTTTGGCAAACATGATAAATAGCAATATATAGCTGAAGCTTGCATTAGAGTAGGCGCTTGATTTCTTTGAACTCTCTCAGCCACTGAAACTATTTGCTATGATTCTTTTCCCCTTTTTGGTCAGAAGGCATTGTTGATTCCACAGTGCCAGGATTAGACTCATTCTTACGTTGCCAGAGTGACTTTCACCCCTGGATGTCATATCCCACATAGGGGGGAGGGTAATTATTTCACTTGCAGAGTTTGGTTTAGAGAGAGCAAGGCCACATTTGATCAACAAAAGAGGTCCTCTGGAAGTAACTCTTAGGCATAACTTTAGTTAAGCTCATCTTCTCCACTACAGAAATAAGCTTCACAAGAGCAAGCCTCAAGATGAAGGGTTTGTCCTATTGACTTGGGAGTCCATAATGTTTGAGACAGTATCAGGGTTTTCCCCAGTGGTAAAGTTAAATAGTTCCATATATTTTCTCCCATCCCTCACAGGACTTTGTCTCGTCATTTTTATAACTTATTTGAAGAGATGTGTATTCAAGTCTGTTGCCCATTTTTTTTATTGGGTTGTTTGTCTTCTTGTTGTTAAATTTGGTGTACAATTTCTTGTTATATTCTGGATATTCAACCCTTATTAGATTTATGGTTTCCAAATATTTTCACCCATTCTGTAAGTTGTATTTTTACTTTCATGATAAAATCCTTTGATGCACAAAAGTTTTTAATTTTCATGAAATCTCATTTATCTATCTTATCTTTTGTTGTTTGTACTTTTGCTGTAAACTCTAAGAAACTGTTGCTAACACAAAGTCCTGAAGATGCTTCCTCATGTTTCCTTTTAGAAATTTGTCCTTATATTCAAGTCTTTGATCCATTTTGAATAAACATTTGTAAATGGTGTCAGGCAGAAGTCCACCTTCCTTCTGTTGAATATGGATATCCAGTTTTCCCAGATCCATTTGTTGAAGAGATGATTCTTTGCCAAATGAGTAGATCTAGCACCTTTGTAAAATATCAACTGATCATAAATGTGAGGGTTTATTTCTGAACTATCAATTCAATTCTGTATGTTTGTCCTTGTGCCAGTACCAAGCTGTTTGATTACTGTAGCTTTGTAGTAGATTTTAAAATCAGGAGTGTAAGTTCTGCAACTTCATTCTTTTTCATGATGGTTTTGGCTATTCAGAGTCTCATACCCTTCCACATAAATTTAATGATTGGTTATTCCATTTCTGCAAAGAAGGCTGTAGGGATTTTGATTGGAATTGTGTTGAATCTGCAAATCTCTTTGGATAGAATTGACATCTTAATAATAATTAGTCCTCCAATCTAAAACAGAGAATGTTCTTTCATTTACTTAGATCTCCTCCCATTTCTTTGAGCAATGTTTTGTAGTTTTCTGTGGACAAGTTCTTTACATTCTGGGTTAAATTTATTCCTAAATATTTTATTCTCTTAGTTGTTATTGTAAGTGTATTTTTTTCCTGGATTTCCTCTTCAGATTATTCAATACTAGTATATAGAGTTACTAGTGATTTTTGTGTGTTGATCTTGTACCCTTTCACTTTGCTGAATCTGTTTATTAGCTCTAGTATCTTTGTTGCGGATTTTTTTCAGGGATTTTATGTATGGGTTATGTCATTTGCAAACAGTGAAAGTTCTACTTCCTCTTTTCCAATGTAGATGACTTATATATTTTTTCTTGCCTACTTTTTCCAGCTCGTAGCTCCAATTCAAAATAGAGTTACAGTGGTTAACAGAGGGCGTCCTTGTCTTGTTCCTGAGGCACAAGGGAAAGGGAAAGATTAAAGGGAAATATTTCAGACTTTCATCGAGTATGATGTTTGCTGTGTGTTCTTCATATATGCCCTTTATCAAGTTGAGTAAGTTTCCCTTTATTCCTAGTTTTCCAAATATTTTTATCAAGATGTGGTACTGGATTTCATCAAATGCCTTTTCTGCATCAATTGACATTGTTGTTCTAGTTTGCTAGCTGCCGGAATGTAATATACCAGAAATGGAATGACTTTTAACAAGGGATATTTAATAAGTTGCTAGTTTACAGTTCCAAGGCTGAGAAAATGTCCCAATTAAAACAAGTCTATAGAAATGTCCAATTTAAGGCATCCGGGGAAAGATACCTTGGTTCAAGAAGGCTGATGACGTTCAACGTTTCTCTCTCAGCTGGAAGGGCACATGGCGAACATGGCAGTATCTGCTGGCTTTCACATGGCTCTACTAAAAGGGACTATCTCCAAAATGTTTCCGCTTTTAAAGGATTCCAGCAAACAACTCCACCGTCAGTGGGTGGAGACACACCTCCATGGAAGTCATCTAATCAAAAGTTACCATCCACAATTGGGTGGGTCACATCTTCATGGAAGCAATCAAAATGCTCCCACCCAGCAATATTGAATGAGGATCAAAGGCATGGCTTTTCTGGGGTCCACCACAGATTCAGACCGGCACAATTATCATATGTTTTTTTCTCTTAATGTGGTGTATTCTATTAATGATGCTCTTATGCAAGTGAGATCTGTCCTTGCCTAACAGGGATAAATCCCACTTGATGATGGGATAATTCTTTTAGTGTTCTATTGGTTTCAGTTGGTTAGTATTTTGTGGAGGACTTTTGCATCTATATTCATAAGATATATTGATATTTAATTTTCTTTTCTTGTGGTATCTTTATTTGGCTTTAGAATTAGGGTGATGTTGCCCTTATAGAATGATTTGGGAACTGTTCCCACTTCTTCAATTCTCTAGAAGAGTTTGAGCAGTATTGGGATTAACTCTTCTTGGACTGTTTGGTAAAATTCATAAGTAAAGTCATCTGGTCCTGGACTTTTGTTTGCTGGGAGGTTTTTGATTCCTGATTCAATCTCTTTACCTGCTATTGGTCTGTTGGATTTCTTATTTCTTCCTGAGTTATCATAGGTAGTTTATATGTTTCTAGGAAATTGTCCATTTCGTATAGGTTATTCAATTTGTTGGTATAAGTTATTTATAATTTCCTTTTATGATCCCTTTTATTCTCTTGTGGTGTCAGTAGTAATAGCTTCTCTTTCATTTCTTATTTTAGCTATTTGGATCTTCTCTCTTTTATTCTTTGTCAGTCTAGTTAAAAGTTTGTTGATTTTATTCATTTCATAGAACCAGCTTTTACTTCATTGATTTTCATTTTGCTTTCTCTTCTCTATTTCATTTATATCAGCTCTAATCTTTCAATTCCTTTCCTTCTGCTTGGTTTGGATTTAGTTTCCTCTCTTTTTCTAGTTCCTCCAGTTGGAAGTAAGCTCTCCAATTTGAGAAATTTCTTCTTTTTTAATGTAAGCATTAGAGCTATAAATTTTTCTGTTAGCACTGTTTTTGCTACATCCCATAAGTTTTGGTGTACTGTGTTTTCATTTTCCTCGCATATTTCCTAATAACCTCTGTGATTTATTATTTGACTAATTGGTTGTTTAAGGATGTTTTGTTTAATTTTCACATATTTGTGAATTTTCTGGTTGTTCTTCTGCTATTGATTTCTAGCTTCATTCCTCTGTTGTAGGAGAAGATACAATATTTTAAAATTTGATTTGATTTCAGTATTTTTAAATTTATTGAGACTTGTTCTGTAACCTAATATATGATCTATCTTGGGGAATGATTCATGCGCACTAGAGAAGAATGTGCATTCTGCTGTTGTTGAGTGAAGCATTTTATATGTCTGTTAAGACCAATTGTTTCATAGTATAATTACAGTCGTCTAGTTAGTTATTAATCTTCTGACTAGCTGTTCTAGCTAATATTGAAAGTGGTGTAGTGAAGTCTCCTATTGTTACATGGAACCATTAATTTCTCCCTTCAAATATGTCAGTGATTACTTCACATATTCTGGGACTCTGCCATTAGGTAAACATTGACAATTGTTACATCTTCTTGTTGAATTGACCCCTTTATCAGTATATAGTGTCCTTCTTTATTTCTTGTAATAGTTTTTGACTTAAAGTCTATTTTATCTGATAATAATATAGCTACTGTGGCTCTTCTTTTTTGGTTACTAGTTGAATAAATTTTTTCCCCCATCCCTTCACTTTCAGATTATTTGTGTCTTTGAATTTAAGGTGAGTCTTTTCTAAACAACAAATAGTTGTGTCATGCTTTATACCCATTCTGCCAATGTCTATCTCTAGACTGTAGAACTTAACCCATTTACATTTAAAGTAACTACTGATAATGCAGGCCTTCCTTCTACCACTTTTCAATTTGGTCTTTGGGAGCCATACCATTTTTGTCCCTCAATTCTTCCTGTAATGCCTTCTTTCATATTTATTTGAATTTTAGTGTACCATTTCTGTCCCTTCTCATTTCCTTCTGTGTTTATTTTCTTTGTGGGGCTTAAATTTAATATCCTAAATCTATAGCAATCATGTTTGATTTGATACCTACTTAACTTCAATAGCATACATAAATACTGTTCCTGTTCTCCTCTGTCCCCCCAGCTTTTCATTGCACTTACTATACATTATATTCTTTTACATTGTGTGTTCAGAACCATAGATTTACCATTTACTTTTATGCATTTGCAGGTTAGAACCTCTAGGAAGTGAAAGATGGAGTTAAATACCAAAAAAATACAATACAGTACAATAGTCCTGGCATTTTGTGGGAGGGAACAGTCCTAGTGTGGTCTGCTGCTTTTACCTGGGCCCCATGAATGTATCTTGTGCCCAGGACTAGGTGTGTCAGCCTTGTGGGATAAAACACAAACCCCTAATAGATAAGTGGACTACTGGTACATTCCTTCCCCTATTACAGGGAAACATTCCCTGCAGACAGTCTGAATCTGGTGGGCATATCTTATGACATCAGTTCACCCTGGTGGTCTATCTGTGCCTGGCGGGGAAAGAGTGGGGTTCTTCCCCTGCAGTAGCAACCACACAAGAGATGTGGGTAGAACATCTCCCCGTATCAGCCGCACTCTGAGACCCACTGGCTGTGGGGCTCTGACACCCACTATTCAAGCTGACCTTGCTCTGTCTCTTCTCTGTGTGAGTAAACATCTTTCCACTAGAGACTTGTGAGCCATGCTTTTGCTGTTGACCCAACACTTGTATTGAAGTAGATTAACATCTCTTTAGATTTTTGACCAACACACTTATAATAACCCATATAGTTTCCTTTACCAAAGATCTTTATTTCTTTAGGCTGCTTCAATCCACTGTCTGGTGTCCTTTCCTTTTAGTCTGCAGAATTCCCTTTAGCATGGCTTTTAGGGCAAGTCTAGTGATGGCGAAACTTCTCAGCCTTATTTATTTATTTTTATTTGGGAACATCTTAATCTCCCCCTAATTTTTGAAGGATAGCTTCACAAACTATAAAATTCTTTTTTTGCAATTGTTTTTTTCAGCACTGTAAATATTTTGTCTCACTGCCTTCTTGCCTTCATGGTTTCTGTCATGAAATCAGTACTTCATCTTATTGGGGCTGCACATACATTGCTTTTCTCTTGTGGCTTTCAGAACTCTTTCCACGTCCTTGGTATTTGATTATGATATGTCTGGGTATAGTTCTCTTGAAGTTTATCCTGTTAGAGTTTGTTGGGCCTATTTAATGGGCATATTCCTATCTTTTATTAAATTTTGGAAGTTTTCTGCCATTATATGTTTATATATTCCATCTGCCCCTTTGTCTTTTTCTTTTTCTGGGACTCTCATAATACATATTGTGGAATGTTTGATGGCATCTCATATGTCCCTTCAGCTCTGTTCACTTTTTTCATTCTTTTTTCTTTCTTTGTTCAGCCCAAATCATTTCAATTGTGATCTCTTTCAGCTCACTGATTTTTAATTTTGCCATCTCTAATCTGCTATTGAAATCTCCTAGGGAATTTTTTTTTTTTAATTTCAGTTGTTGTGGTCTTCAACCTCAGTATTTCTTTTTGGGTCCCTTTTAGAATTTCTGTCTCTTTCTTGAGATTCTAGTATTATTCATCGACTGTTTTTCTGATATCTTTTATCTCCTTTAGCATATCAAAGATTATTTTCTTGAAGTCTTTGTCTGGTATGTCCAAAGTCAGTTCTACTTTCTTGATGGTTTCTTAATTTTTATTTTGTTCCATCATTTCCTGTTTCTTTCTTTATCTTAGAATCTTTGTTTTACACTATAAATTTTAATTTTTTAATGTCAAGCTGGGGCCTTAGTCCCTGAAATATCTTCCTTACATTTGTATCTAAATAGTGATATGATAAATGTCCTTAAATTCCAGGAGCCAATGCAAACAAACAAATCAATGCAGAAAAGCACCTTTCACAGTCTTTTCAAATCGGCTCTGCTACAGCTGGTACTCTCCTTCAAATTTTAGTTCTCCTATCAAGATCATCAATCTCAAGTAAAGTTCAAGATCCTGTCTTTTCTGAGCCTGTGTCTTATACTGGGCTCACACTCACTTATGGCCTTAGACATTCCCGCATTTACAGGAATCCAAATGTTCCTTCTACTCCCTATGAAGTATACTTTATCCCATCTTGGTTGCTCTGTGTCATGTCTTAAAGTCAGTAATCCTTTGCTCCAGGTTGCTTTGATTTAGTTCCTTAGGTATCTGCAAGCTGCTTCTGCCTACAGGGCAATTTCTGGAAGGATAAGCCCAAAATGAGTGTCCTGGTTCAGTTTTAGATGGGTACTGATGTCCAGGCATGCCAGTATTCACCTAGGGTTGTCTGTTCCATCCAGAACTGGGCCGTGGACCCCCATGGGAGTGCAACACACTGAACTACATGGTGGGGGTTGGGAGAGATGCCAGCAAAGGTGCCATGAAGTTGTCCTACCAGTTTTAAGGTTGGATTTTCTTGATTCAGCACTTGCCCAGTTACTGCAACCCTTTATTTGTTTTCTGGAGTTGGAGAAGATGGCTATGTCGGTTTTTGCTAGTTGTCCAAAGATTCTGTGGGGCTAGAGCATCTTATACCACCGTCTTGGTTGGCTAGTGGTCTGACCCCATTTGTCTTTCAAACATTTCATTACGTTTTGGCAAAGCAAGATGTCTCTGGGTCACATTGTACATTTTCTTTCTTTTTTCTTTTATTTCTTACAAACCTGGAATAAATTGTTCCTCTAAGGAATCTGTTTATTTTTTTCAGGAAGGGGGGATGGTATTTAGAGATAAAACTCTGGGTTTTAGAAGTGCTCATTGTTACTTAACTTTTTGGTGGTAAGAGTTAGGAAGAATATTTTTAAAATTATGTATTCATACTAATATTTCCAATTCAAGTATGATTGCAGAATTTTTTTTACTTAACAGTTATTCTTGCATCTCTTTTTACCTTGAAAGTGTTGGTTTCCCATAATATTAACACAATTGCTCACTTGCTATATTCTGCAATATATTAAAATAGTTTCAAAATAATAATACAATTATTACCACTAATAATAGAACTACTGAATGCTTTTTAGATGTATTTTCAGTTTTGAGACTATATCAAACTAAGAATATACAGTAAAGCTGTTGTGTACTAAAGTTACTTGAATTTTTTTCCCTTCTCTGTGAGGTTATGTAACCGATATTATGTATAACTTGTTTTTTTATATATTTTAGTTTGCTTTCAATCTATAATTATGGCTTTTTTATTTTTATATAATTTAATTTTTTGAATAAGTAAAAAAATATATATATGTATCCTGGGCAAACTATAACAAGGTTATTTTCTGACAAGTATTCCCTCCATCCCTGATCCTTCCATTCTGTTTCCTTTCTTTTCCTATGTAGTTTTTTATTTAACCTTATGTTTTTAGTGTTTTTTCCTTCATAAATATGTGTATATATAAGTTTTTCCTTTGATATAGATTTTTAAAAGTGTGATGGCTGGGTCAAGGGGTGAATACAAATATTTTTTCTAGATATTGATAAATTTCCCTCTATACTGGTGCACATTTGTACATTCTCACCAGCAATGTGTGAGAGTGCTTCTTTCTCCACAACTTGGTCAACAGAGTAAATAGTAGGATTTGGATTGTTGCCAATGTATTGATAAGTAAATACCCTATTTTCACTTCCTCACTGTGAATGGGGGTTTCGTATGTTTAAGGGACATTAAAATTTTTTTTCTAGCAACTGTTCTATTCATGTCTTTTCTAAGTTTTGTACCAGATTATTGGTCTTTTTTTTGTAAATATTTAGGAGCTTTTTATATACCAGAGAGATTAGCTCTAGGATAAACATTGAAAATATGTTCCCCAATTTGTGATTTATCTCTTGCCTTTGCTTATGAAACTTTTTGCCATGAAGACTTTGTCATTTCATTGTGTGTGGATATTGAGTCCTAGATAGAAAGGTTCTCCATGCTCTGAGGCTTTAAATTAATTCTCTCAAGTTTTCTTTTAATATTAATAAGGGTTCATTTTGCACATTTAGACTTCTGATCCATTTGGAATGGTATCCTGGTGTATGATACGCAATATGGATCAAATTTTAGCTTTGTTTAAATGGCAACACATTTTTTATTTTCTAAATTTAAAAAGTTTCAACTAAAAATGTTTAAAAATCCATCTTTTCCTCGCTGGTTTAAAATGCCACTTATGGGCGGCCCACGGTGGCTCAGTAGGCAAGAATGCTCGCCTGCCATGCCAGAGGACCCGGGTTCAATTCCCGGTGCCTGCCCATGTAAAAAAAAAAATGCCACTTATGTAATTTATTATATTTCCTTATAAATTTGGGTGTATTTTGTGCTTTGTATTGTTACATTGGTCTGTCCATTCATGCACCAATACCATAATGTTGAATTGAAGTGGCTTTATGATATGTTTAAATATCTGATAAGAGCCAGCTCATTGTTAACATGGCTCCCCAAGACTATCCTTGGTTTTTTTTTTTTAGCATGTTTATAATTAGTTTTTCTGGCTCCAAAAAAGAAATTGTATATTATTTTCACAGGAATTGCATTAGCTTTGTAAAATAACCTAAAATGATAAATCATTGTTATCATGTTAAATTTCCCTATTCAGAACACAATATATTTATAAGGTCTGGCTTTCCTTATAAATAACATGTTTTTAAATAAAAAGGGACTGTGTTTTATTATATGCTTTTTCATTTCCATAATATATCTGGGAGATTTTCTATCTTAATACATATAGATGCATCTCATTTTTTGAAAAGGTTATAAAATGTTCCATCACGTGAATACATCACAATTTATTCAACCTCCTTTTGAGGGACATTGTTTTTTTACTATTATGAATACATCAGATGAAAATTCCCAGACATACATGTGCAAATATTTCTGCAGAATATTCTGGGCCAAACAGTACATGTGCATTCAGTTTTGATGGATATTGCCAAATTGCCTTCAAAGAATTGTATCATTTTGCATATCAACAAAAACTGAGAGTACCTATTTTCTCACCATACTTGCCAATGCTATGTAGAATCAACATTTATAATCTTTATAATTTGATATTTTAATTACATTGACACCAACCCACCTTGGCCGGGTTGTCTAGTCCCCGCTGAGGTTTCATGATGCTGGGTGTGAAATGAGTGAACAGAGGTATACCCAGATGCCCTGCCTAGGGGTATGTTTCCTGAGTATTGCATGGATTTGCCATGGCATCCATGTTTTTGTTCAGGGCGAAGAGAGATTTGTGTTTAGTTGAGACCCTCCTTGATTTGGTTTTGTCCAGAAAGAAACCCTGAGGATTTAGACGCAAGTAGTTTAAATTTTTTTTTTGAAAAAAGAAGATCCCAGGAAATATTGATGGAAGACTGGAGAAATTAGACAAGGAAGGTAAGGCAGCCTATAAAGGGAGTGATCAAACCAGTTACCACTGTGGCAACTAGAGCTCAGTCCCCCCAGAGAACTGTGGGAGACAGTATAGAATGCACCTCAGAGTTATGCCAACTGAGGAGTGAGAAGCTAGAGTATTTATCCAGCCATCATCTCTTCTCTATCATGGGATTAAGAACTACATCCAGGGTCATTAACACTTGGACACTTCTGGCTTGCCCAGTAAGCTTGTTCCCTGGCCAAGAAGAAAGTCTTAAGGTTTAGAGTCAGGAGTGTTTGCAGTTATCAGTGAGGTGAATGCTGGAGGATATGCATGGGGCACCACAGTGTCTGCTGTAGCCCTCAGTCCAATCACATCGTATGCACTAAGAAGCAAAATGAAATCCTTTCCATTGCCACAGAGGGAGAAAAATGGCACAGAAACAGATATAGGATACAAAGCTCTCAAAACAGATAAAAAGTGTGGTAGGAGCATGCAAGTGGGGCAGAGGAGGGGATGGGAGGCAAAGTCAGGGAGAGAGAGAAAGAGAGAAATATTTTGCAAAGTATGTTTGAGAAGGCAAACTTCCTTAGTGATCTATTGATGATGATTTGGTACAAAAGTCAACTTTGAGCAGCTACAAATCATCTTGGGGCAAGAACACCAGGGGAAACAATATGGGAGAGTCGACAGAGAGAAGGACATTTAGATTGGACAAGAAGAAAGTTGGCAACTGAGAACCCTATTGTAAATAACAGACTATAGTTAATAGTGCAATTATAAAAATACTCTTTCATGAATTGTAACATATGTACCACACTAATGCAAGGTGTTAATAATGAGGTGATATATGGAATCCTTGTATTCTGTGAATGAATTTTCTATAAGTCTACAACTTCTCTAATAAGAAAAAGAGTCTTGAAACAATATAATTACATTTCCCCCCTCCAGGAAAGTAAAAAGAAGATGAAAACTCTTCTCCCTGGTGAAAAATTTTCATCAGCTTCTTAGAGAGGAGAAGTTGGAAGGATATGTAAGAACCTCACTGAATATGTTTACGTTTTCTGTAATATATTTAATCAGCTCCAGTCATTCTCAACTGTTTCTCTTTCATCATTTTCATAAAATTATGGGTTAAAGAACTCTGGTGGGCATTTCTATTTTTATTTGTTTTTACCTTGTTTCATTCCAAATATAAAATTACTGCCCCAAAGACCATTAACTCTGCTTGCATTGGAATCCTATCTGTACTAATTAGTAGCTGTGTGACGTTGAGTGACTTTCTGAACTTCTCTGAGCTCCTATTTCTTCATCTGTAAAATTAGAGACCTGCCCCCTAGGAATGTGGTGAAGATTAAATGAGCTAAATCTATGCTGCGATGGTTGGGTTCACGTGTCAACTTGGCCAAGTGATGGTGCCCAGTTGTCTGGTCAGGCAAACACTAGCCTAACTGTTACTACAAGTATATTTTGGGACTGGTTGATAAACTAGAAGACTGGTTTATTAAATCTTCAGTCAGTGGATTGCATCTCTCATCAAATCTATGATCAATGAAGGGTGTGTCTACCACAAATGAGAGAATTTAGTCAGTTGGATTTTATCCAGTCATTTGAAGACTTTTAAGGGAGAAGAGAGAATTTTCATTTTTTTCTTCAGCCACAGAGCCTCTCTCGTGGACTTCATCAAGATCTTTCATTGGAGTTGACAGCCTCATGGCCTACCCTATGGATTTTAGACTCTTGCATCCCCACAATTGCATAAGACATTTTCATAAATCTCCTGTTGGCTCTGTTTCTCTAGAGAACCCTGACTAATACACTGTGTGAACTTGAGCAACTTTCTGAACTTCTCTGAGCTTCTGTTTCTTCATCTGTAAAATTAGAATCCTGCCCCTTAGGAATATGGCACAGATTAATTGAGCTAAATCTATACAAATGCCTGGAATATTATGTCTGCTTCAAAAATGTTAGTAATTTTATTAGAAAAACAGTTGAATACTGAAGTCAAAATTTTTGGACTCCAAAGCAGTACAGTTGATGAAGCTGTCCTCTTTGCAGAAGATTGCTTCGTCATGCCTTATTTCCTTCTGAGCATGCCCATACTGAAAGGAGGTAGAGATGGCTAAGTCAGCGCATCAGTATTTTACATTGCTCTTATAGGCCTGCGGACAAACTCAAAGACATGCGTTCTGGGGAAAATGACTGGGTAGGTATTGGACTAATACCTTGCTGAAGAGGTACTTGTGAAACTTGACTGCTGCAATAAATAGCCAGGACTTCTTTATCATCTAGTGTGGGACTCTGTTCTAAGTATGCAAATTGCCTATATGAAAATAAAAAGGACTGTCTCTTAGACATCAAACCTTAGTAGGTCCTGGTATATTCAACACTTTCAAAAGCAAAACAAATCAAAGAATTCTCTGTATGCTTATTGCAAGGATCCATTTTGCCATTAATTAGTGTCTGGCTTATGATGGAGGTTGTAAAGACTGAGCTCTGTTTTCCTTAATAAATCGTACTATCTAAGAAAAAGCCAGGCAAGAAGAGGACTCATTGGTGTTAAAAACAGGTGTAGCACTGGGCAGGCCACGGTGGCTTAGACGGCTGAGTTCTTGAAAGGCTAACTAAATAAAAAAATATTCTCAAGAAAAATAGAGTTTAAAATGTTAACGTAATATGCCACTTAAAAAAAATCTAGTTCATTCAGAAAAGCCAACTTTAAAAACCTGCAATTCTTCCTTTTCATCCACACATACTTTATGGAAGATAATTCTGAGAGTCAGATAATACCAGTCTCTGGTTCCAAGTTATCCATTAAAATTGAGGGTAGTGGGTGGTAGGATGCTTAACGAGAGTTATTTTGCAGGAGGGGAAGTTTGGTTTGACTCCTGTGAAAGGGATTATGTTTGTAGCAAGTCTGTGAAGGTCAGTATTCCAATTTGTAAAAAAAAAAGACTATCCTCATTAAGACATTTTTACTCTCAATAGGCACCTCTTCTTAGGAAGAGGGCAGGTGTGCATGCAAGTAGATGGCAGAAGAAGAAAAGTAGATGGCAAAGAGAGGAAAAGAGAGAGTAGAGAACATCCATCTGAAAAGATGGAAACTCACCAATCTTTGGTTCCTGCTACCTTCTCTGGGGTATTAAGAGTTAATTATAACTCCTTTATGACTTTCACTCTTGAACTATAGTTTTTCTTCAAAAAGCAGAAATGTAGAACCTGTTCTAATTGCCGATAGTTTGTTGTGATTTTTTTGTTGGGTTATTTTCTCTAGTTTATGCTTCAGATATGAATACAAATCTATGAACGGAACTTGGTGACATTCCACAGTGAGTCATAAACAACATGTAGTCAAGTCACAGGGTTCCCTGGGCTGTAGACCAATAACTGACCCCCTTTTGCTGCTCAAATGGCTAGTGCCATGACTCCTTTCCCTTCAAGTGTTTCGTGAGCTTTCTTCTTGAAGTTTAGGGGGGCTTTGTCTTCCACCTACTCAGCTATTGTGAATGGCTCTTTATGGAAGAGAGCTGGTAACTTTAGTCCCTCTAAGTGCCATGCCTTCCAAGAGCAGCGTAGCTGGAGCAAGACATAGGTTGCGTGCATGCAGTGGCTGTGGCCCAGTCAGGGACACTATGCAGTTGGGTCCATACTTGGAAAGCCCTCACTGAACTAGGGTCAGTAACCTGGACCAGAAAAGGGGTGGATGATTCATTCTTTTAATCACCACATCCCTATAAAGCATTGTGGTTTATAGAGCCCCTCACATGGAAAAATGGACTTCAGTGGAGGATCTGAGAATGAGAGAAATCTATATAAAGGAAATATAAGGAAAAGTTCAAATTAAGTTTTAAGGTAAGCCTGTAAGATCAACTCTTGTTGACATAGGATCCAAGACTTCTTGGTTAACTTGAGATATTCAAGGAACTGGAGGAGATGGAAGCCACACATGCTATCTGCAAAGTTCTACCAGTCCTTTAGGACTAGAAGGATATTATTTTAGTATCAGAAATATATGGTTTAGAAAATGGGCCTGCCTGCTTTTAGAGTTTGGATTTTCCATAATTATTACCTATGTTCTCCCTTATTTAGTCAAGTTTTTCATGTTTTTAAAAAATTGTCAGTGACAAACCAAAACAGCAAAATGAAAAGCCTCACTATACATTTACAAATGTAAAAGGAAATATTAAATCAATTTCAGTGGAGCCGGGGGAACTAAAGAATAGTGTGGGTATATGTGTGTGTGTAGGATTGCACATTATTTTTTAAGCAAACTATTAATTTTGAAATGCTTTCAAAGTTTCAAGACAGTTACAAAAATAATGCACACCCCATTCAGAGAACTCCAACATATCCCTCCCTTGCAGAGACCCAAATCAAGCAATTTTAACATTTTGCCACCTTTTTCATATCATTTGATCTATCCATCAATCAATAAATCCTTCTATCTAATCTTCTATCCATCTGTCTGTCTGCCTATCAATCCATTTACTGAACACCAGTATAGGTCGTATACATCATACTCTCTTGAAACTTAATACTGCCATGCACATTTCCTACGAGCAAGGAATGCAATCATTTATGAGTGATTGTAATATGCCATCAGGTGGGTCTATATGGGTTTATCCTATTTGGAGTTTGGTGAATGTCTCGGATGCTTATATTCATGTCTTTCATTAAATTTGGGAAGTTGACAGTTATTATTCTTTGAATATTCTCTCTGTTCCTTCCTCTCCTTCTTCTCCTTCTGGAACTCCTACAATGCATATCTTGGTATGCTTGATCATGTCCCATAGGTTGTTCAGGCTCTTTTCACTTTTCTTCGGCATTTCTTCCTTCTCCTCACAGTGGATGATTTCAATAGCCTTATCTTCAAGTTCACTGATTCTTTTTCCTGCCAGCTCCAATCTGCTTTTGAACTCCTATAGAGAATTTTAAATTTCTGTTACTGTCATCTTCAGCTCTGTTTGGTTCCTTTTTATAATTTTCATCACTCTATTGATATTCTTTTTGTGTTCATCTATCATTTTCCCATTTTCCTTTGGTTCTTTCCCCATGTTTTCCTTTATCTCTTTGAGCTAAAAGAAAGTCCTAAAAGATCTTTGTCTGCCATGTCCCACATCTGATGGTTTTTAATGCTTTAATTTTCTCCTTTGCCTGGGCGAACACTTGTTTCCTTCTACGTTCTGTAACTTTTTTTTGAGACCTGGACATGTTGCTTTTTTAACAATGTGTTTTCACTATAATCTAGATTCTAATGCATCTGTTCCTGGAGCTAGTAACCAGCTAGTGTTATGACAGTGCTTCCCTTGATTTCCAGGAGCTAATTTAAAAAGAAGGAAAAAAGAAAATACCCAGTCTTTGAAGACTCACCTGTGGGAGTGCTCTTCTTCAGGGCTTATCCTATACAATGGGTTTAGAGAATAGTTCGCAGGGGCCTCCTTGGCCCTTTTTGCATGTATCTTGTCTTGGGCATGCACATATGGCCCTGGGAATTCCCCCATTTACAGTTTTAAATGTCCCCTCTCTCCAAGGAAACAATTTCTTCACAGCCCAGACACTGCACTACATGCCTTCAGCCAGAAATCCCATGACCCAGGCAATATGATTCAACTGCTATTCCCAGAGTGTTCTGTGGGAGAGTATCTTGAGCTGTCTTCTGTACACTGGGTGTGTTCTGGAACAGTGAGTCCCTCAGGTCCCGACCAACAGATTGGGATGGACATCCAAGATCCAAGTACATGCATGAGAGTTAGTTTGCTGTTTGTGGGACCGATACCAGAGATCCACATTGGGAGCATGGGATGCTCTGGGCCAAGGCAGTGAGGAAGAGGTAGGAGCCAGTCAGGAAGCCATGAGCTCCTACACTTTTTTTTTGCATGTGCAGGCACCGGAAATTGAACCTGAGTCTCCGGCATGGCAGGCGAGAATTCTGCCTGCTGAGCCACCGCGGCCTGCTTGATCCTACCATTTTTAAGTGGTCTTTTTTTTCTTTATTCAGTGTTTGCCCAGCTTCAGCAGTCCGTTAACTATCTTATTAGGCTTTGGGAGAAATGCTTCTGCCAAGTTCTTGCTGGTTTTTCAAAGCTTCTGTGAGGGAATGGAACATTTAAATTTGAAAAACTCCTGAAAGACAGGGATTATTTCTGATGCAGGTTTGGTTTTTGCATGCAACTGCTAGATGTGTCTGTCCTCCAGAATCCATATTTCAGGAGAAAAATGAGATAAGTACATGTAGCAATAGTTCTAAACAAATGAGCACTCAAATAATTTTTTAAGTTTTATAACTATTTTGCAAAAAGAAATACAACTGTATTATTGTTACATATATATAGTAAATTGAATTAACTGCCAGTAATCAAATTTTAGTGACTGATGATGACTCAAGTAATTGCTGGAATGTTAGAATTTATTTTTAAGCCATGTTAAAATTTTTAACTAGTTTTAAAAAGAACCAGTCTTAAATTTGGGTTTATGCAGAATTTTAGTTTTATGATAATTGGTTGGTTTTGAGTGCACGTCACTGGAAAAGGAAGAACAAAGGGATTTTGCTTTTAATTGAACCATTATGGTTGTTTTTCTCACAGAGTGACATGTCTTTTATGGCATGTAGAAGAGTTAAGGGAAAAATCTGAAAAGCACCATAATACTCACATAAACAGTCCAAGATTGCTTCATTGAATATAAAATTAAGAAATCTCCTGTTAACTGATCAGCAGTCTAAGTGTTGACAACCCACTCAGCTTACTGGCATTCATCTAAAGCATAAGCATAAAATTGCATAAGATTTTAAAGCAGTGAAAAGAACAGCATAATGAAAACATAAATGTCTTTCTTAAAAATTGGTCTTTACAGGAGGGAAAAATATTGGATTGCTGAGAGATGAAACGCTTCAGGATAAAACCAGAGTCACTGTGGGTTGTATCTAGAACTGTGTAGAGATGTAATTACTGGTTGTGAGCATCTTGCTTCGCTGTTTACCTCCAGCTTTCTAGAGCCAGGGGAGTGCTATCTCCCAGAGGGAGAAAATTCACCCGAGGGGAAGACAAATGTATTGTAATAAGTATGAGCAATTGGCTGGAGGGAACAATTACTTTTATCTTTGCTACTGAGCTTCTGATTTCTGCAAAACGTAGTTATATTCCTCGGCAAAAACTGAATTTTAATTTCTTGGAAAAACACACAGGCATCCTTTTTACAAAATCTGGTAAAATATCCTACTTTGTAACAAATACTCATTCTACAAGCTTTTAAGACTACAGTCGAGGATTAAATCTCATATGCCTCCTTAAATCTTCAGAGAGCAAAGAATTTTTCATAAGAAGAGAACTTCACAGCAGTTACCAGGAAAGGCCTCTATCACTGGCCTTTCATCTGTCTCGTCTCCCTGTAAGTGCTCTCACTGATCCTGAGAGAGGCTGCAGTTTGAATTGTTGCTACTGCTTGAAAATGTAGTCATTCTGCACAACCTGTCCTTTGGTTCCCCATAAATTTTGGGGCATAATGCGCTCATCCTTTTTTACTTCCCACCTAGGGTGAATGCAAGGGTGTAATTTCAGCAGCATGAAATCACTGAGCAATTAGTGAAGTTATTATATGTAACTCTGGGCAGAATTCCCTATGATGGCTAAACCAAAGATACAGGTATAAGTGAGCTCTTGGCACACTGCACTAAACAAAACTGATAGAAATAAAACTTCAAGTTCCTGAAACCAATGGCCTTCTTCTGTGAGAAAGTGCACTGACACAGAAGAAGTTATTTTCTAGTGATCCCAATTGCCTCTTAGTTGTGGTCAAGCTGCTTAGCAGGAGGTATTTGTTGAGTGTTAGCTGCTGATTTGTGATCAGGAATCCCATACCGCAACTCTTTTGTTCATAGGGAGAGGCATTGGGTATAAAAATCACCAAGTTGATTTCTTTTGGTCTTCTGAGTGCTAGGTATCTGGTACATGGTAAAATGCAGCCTACCCATGATGTTATAATGTTATAATCTTTTAAGGGTTACACATATCGCCTAGAAGATTATAATAAGACAAGGATGTCCTCTATCACCACTGCTGCTCAATATTGTACTAGAAGTGCTAGCCAGAACAATTAGGCAAGAAAAAGAAAAAAAAGGCTTACAAATTAGAAAGGAAAAGTAAAATTTTCCCTATTTGCAGATGACAAGATCCTATATACAGAAAAATCCACAACAAAGCTCCTAGAGCTAATAAATGAATTTGACAAAGTGGTGGTGTACAAACTTAACACCTCCCAATTTGTAGGGTTTCTATATTGTAGTAATGTGCAGTAGGAAGAAGAAATAGCAACTAAAAGAATCAAATATTTAGGATTAAGCCCAACCAAGGATGTAAAGGACATGTACACAGAAAACCACAAAATAATGCTAAAAGAAAGCAGAGAAGACTTACCTAAAAAATGGAAAGATATTCTGTGTTCAATGGATTACAAGACTAAATATTGTTACAATGCCAATTCTGTCCAAAGTGTGTCACAATTCAACACAATCCCAATAAATATTCCAACAACCTTCTTTGTAGAAAAAGAAGTCAATCAAATAAATCAAATTTATTTGTGAGGGTAAGGGTATTGAATAGCCAAAGCCATCTTGAAAAAGAAGAATGAAGTTGGAAGGTTCACAATTCCTTATCATAAAACTTATGACAAAGTCACAGTAATCAAAGCAGCATGGTAAAAAACAAACAAGCAGTATGGTGCTGGCTCTGGACAGACATACAGACCAGTGGAGTGGAATTGAGAGCTCAGAAATCAATGCTCACACTTTTGGCCAATTGAGTTTTTTTCTGTTTGTTTTGCTTTTTTTAGCCAATTGATATATACATATATATATATATATTTTCTTTGCATGGGCAAGCACCAGGAATCGAACCTGGGTCTCTGACATGGCAGGAGAGAACTCTGCCTGTTGAGCCATCATGACTTGCACGGCCAATTGATTTTTGGCAAGGGTACAAAGACCACTCAATTAAAAAAGAATAGTCTCTTCAACAAATGGTGCTGGGAAAAATGGATCTCCATTTGCAAAAGAATGAAAATGGGGGGCAGTGCAAGGGTAGCTCAGTGGTAGAATTCTCGCCTGCAATGCCGGAGACCTGGGTTTGATTCCCAGTCCATGCACTTCCCAAAAAGCAAATAAACAAGCAAAACAAACAAACAAACAATTCAACAAATGGTGCTGCAATAACGGGATACTCACATGGAAAAATAATGAAATGTGACCCTGCCATACAGCATACCAAAAAAAAAAAAAAAAAATGAAGGTGGATCTCTATTTCATAACATACAAAAACCAGATCAAAATGGATCAAAAACCTAAATATATGAACCAGAACTATCAAACTCCTGGAAGAAAATGTAGGGAAGCATATTCAGGACCTGTGTTAGGCAATGGGTTCTTAGACTTTACACCCAAAGCACAAGCTATAGTAAAAAACAAAAGATAAATGGACCTTACCAAAATTAATGTCAAAGGACTTTATCTTGAAAGTAAAACAACAACTTAAACAATAGGAGAAAATATTTGGAAATCACATATCCAACAAGGGTTGAATATCCAGAACATATAAAGGAATCCTTCAACCGAACAACAAAAAGTCCAAAAAAGCACATGAAAAGATGCTCTATGTCATTAGCTATTACAGAAATGAAAATCAAAACCACAATGAGATGCTTTTTCACACCCACTGGAAAGGCCACTATTATGAAAACAGAAATTACAAGTGTGAGGGAGATATGGAGAAATAGGAACACTTTCATTCATCGCTGGTGGCAATGTAAAATGGTGCAGCTGCAGTGCAGACAGTTTGGCAGTTCTTCAAGAAATTAAGTATAGAATTACCATATGACCCTGCAATCCCACTTCTAGATAGATTATCCAAAAAAGAATTGAAAGCAGGAGCTCAAACAGATATTCGCACACCAGTGTCCATAGCAGCATTATTCACAATTGTTAAGAGATGGAAGCAACTTAAGTGTTCATCAACTCATGAGTGGATAAACAAAATGTGGTATTTACACCTGATAGGATATTATTCAGCCCTAAAAAGGAATGAAATTCTGATACATGCAACAACATGGAGGAAATTTGAAGACATCATGTTAAGTGAAATAAAACATTCACAAAAGACAAAACATTGTATGATCTCATTGATATGAAATTATTAGAAGAAGCAAACTCATAGAGTCAGAGTCTAGAATAGAGGTTACCAAGGGACAAGGTGTGGGTAGGGAATAGGGACTTAGAAGGCTTAAAATGTACAGAGTTCCTATTTGGAACCATGGAAAAGTTTTGTAATGGGTGGTGGTGATGTTAGCACAACCTTGTAAATGTAATTAACAGCTCTGGATTATATATTTGAATGTGGTGAAAAGGGGAAATTTGAGTTGTCTATATGTTATTACAATAAAATTTAAAAAAATATTCTATGGAACTGCCCAACACAAAGAGTAAGCCCTAAGTTAAACCATAGGCTATGATTAATGGTATGATTATAGCATTATGCTTTCATCAATTATAACAAATATTCCACGCCAACGTATGGTGTTAATGCTAGGGTTGTATATCAGAATCTTGTGTTTTATGCATGATTGTTCTGGAAACAACTTCTCTAAAAAAAAAAAACAGAACTTGATATGCAGGAATCTAAAATGAAAAATAAAAATAGAACGTTCTACTACCATTAACAAGCATTTAAACTTTCAAAGATTAAGCCCCATTTTGATAAGTAAAACAATTTATTCTTTATATCTAACCATGCTAATGCTACAATTTCTAGTTTAGAGCAAGGCTGGTGAATTTGTGACATATACAGCTCAGCACTCTGATTCTGCATTCATGGCAGACATGGGTAATTGATCATGGTATTCCAATCAGCCTCAGAGTTCTTCTCAAAAGATCACTCTGTGCTATGATCCAGAAGGCTTTTGGTAAGGATATGAGTGTGCCACGGTGCCCAAGGGCAGGGATGCAAGAATGCCTAGGCTTGGTCTAGAAGCAGAAGGCTTCTAGAGGTGAGACCTTTTCCTTACTTCTCATCTCTGGTCCTCTTTGAGCATTTGTTGCAGACTAATGGTCCTTCAGAAATGTTCATGTACTAATTCCAGAACCTGTGAATATGCTACTTGATGTGGCCAAAGGGACTTATCAGATGTGTTTATAGATTTTGAGATAGGGAGATTATCCTGGATTATCCAATCCAGTGCATTTACAAGGGTCCTTGTAATATCCTTGGAATATTCGGATAAAGAGATGTGACAGTGGAAAGAGAGGTCAGAGAGAGGTAGGGCCATGTGCCAGGGAATGCAGGCAGCTTCTTGAAGACAGAAAAGCCTAGAAAACAGATTTTCCCCTGGAGCCTACGGAAGGAATGTGGCTCTGTCAATCCATTTCGGAATAAGTGTATGGTGATTTATGACAACAGTGTAGGAAATGACTACAGCATTTCCTTCCTTTGTCTTTCTCCACTGATCTGCTTTCACATGGTAAAGAACAGCTTCCCCAGGGTGCCCAAGCTTATATGCAGGTGCCATTACACATGGATTCTGGTTCCATTGCCAAACTCCAGAAAAAAATGTGACCAGGCTAGCTTGTGTCAGGAGCCCCCCCTTGGCCCACCAACAAGAATAGGATGTAGGAGATACAGCACAAGCAAGGCCAAGAGGAGCCAGTCCCTGGAGATGGGCTGGACGGCTCCCAGAGTTGTGGGCAGACAGAACTCCCAAAAGGTGTCTGCACATTGTGCTTGCCTTCGTTTTTCAATTTCCTAAATTTGAGATTCTACTCTTATGAAATTCCAGGTACTGGGGGGTGTCATAGACTGATTGTGTTTACGACTCCAATTTTTCATGTTTCTCTGTGTTTATTATGTTTTGATGGTGTCCTTCCCACCAGATCTGACCTTGACCATGCACCTTGCTTTGGCCAATGGGACAAGGGCAAATTAGATGTAAATGGTGGTGAAAAAAACATCTGCCTACTTCTGCTTCTTCTCTTGGATCCTTATCTCTGTCCTGAGGACAGGCCCAGGCTAACCTACTGTAGAATGAGAGACCCCATAGTACGAACCAAGCTATACACCCAAGCTGACTCCATTCTAGACGAATCAGCCCTCAGCTGGCCTGAGAACTGACCACAGATGCATGAGTAAGCTCTTCTTAACACAGCTTGGATCAGCATAATTGCTGAGACAATCCACTGACTCATGAGCAAAATTGACGCTTACTGTTGAATGTCACTGAGATTTCCTAGTTGTTTGTTATACAGCATTCTTGCAGCAATAGAAAACTTATACAGGGGGATATGATGTTTAAATATAATTTTTTTCCTTAACTCAATTGCCATCAAGGCTGATTCCAATTCTCTAATTTACAAGTCTGTTTATCCAGTCCTTGGGCACTGTTCTAAGTGCTTTCCCAGAGTCTACCTCATTAGATCCTTATAAACACTCTGTGAGGTAGGTTTGTTTATGGATCAGGAAATGAAACTCAGAGAGAGTTAAGTAACTTGCTCAAAGTTATCTCTGTACTATATGCAAGAACTCAAATATGATTCCAGATCTGTCTGTTGAAAATCCTCTTCCTGATATCAGACTACCCTTCAGATCCCAGCATGTGGATACAGCAAATAAAAATACACGATGCTTAGTTAAATTTGAATGTCAGATAGACAATCAATAGTTTTTGGGGGCATAAGTATATCCCATGCAATACTTGGGACATATTATACCAAGCATTTATTTTTACTGAAATTCAAATTAATTGGGTGTCCTGTATTTTATTAGGCATCCCTACCACAAGAAACGTAGTTTTTGGTGGTGGAAGGCTCTATAGTAAGTGTGGCAGGTTTCATCCCACCCTGGTAAGAAGACATTTGAAAATTAGAAGTCTGACTGTTGACACCTTCAGGGGAAGCCAGGTTAATACAGAGAGAACACCCTCCGAGGGCCTGCAAGGGAAGAAACCAAGGCCGTGTCTCATCCTCTTGTAGAATCCCAATGCTCTGTCCAGTGCTCTTGGGATATCCTTCTTGCCATAAAGTCCATGCCCCTTTGTTGCCCTTTTTCTAAACAAATCTTCCCAAGATTCTGCTTCCCAAACAGTATGGAAATATATGTCATTGGGTATATGTTGCTGGCCCCTTTAAGTCTGAGAATGTGGGACTGTTTTTCCATTTGTGTATAAGAAATTAAGGAAAGACCAGAGTAAATTAATAGTAGCTAATGTGAGTAGTACTTATTTTGTGTCAAGCATTTCTCTAAGCACTTAAAATATATTAACTCATTTAACCCACACAAAAACCTTTTGAGGTAAATATGATTATCATTACCCCATTTCACAGATGAAGAAACAGAGAAGTCAAGTAAGTAGCTTAAGGTTGCATAGCCAGCATATGGCAGAGCTACGATTCAAACCCAGACTGTCAAGTGCCAGAGTCCACGTGCTTAACCACAATTTTGTGCCATCTCTCCATAAGTGTCTACCGAATCTCTGCTATGTACAAGGCATTGTTCAAAGTCCTGAGGATATGGTAGTGAACAGTACGGTCTCTGCTTTTGTGAATCATGCATTCTGGTAAGGAGAGCCAGAAAATGAAGGTGAAAAATTAAAAAAGCTCCAACAGTGCTAAAGGCTAAGGTGAGAATGAAGCAGATAGGAAGGAGAGTTCCTCCTGCAAGGTGCCTGCTTTAGAATGGAGGGTCTTTTTCTGAGGATGTGAAATACGTGAAAATAACTGTGTCCTGTTTTATACGTGTATATATATACACACACACACATAAAAAATAATACCATGACCTCTTGTGCTTCCACATGAAGGATTGCTCTCTAGGGATTAATGGGTAGTTATTCATGTGTGATTTATCATTACAGATTTAAGTGTGAGGTTATGTCTTTTTCCAAAATCACATCACCGTATTTACAATGTCTTCATTTATAAACAGACTGTTTTCTTGATTGAGAATGATTAGAATCCCAATATTTTTAGCTCTATTTAAAAAGAAATTTTGGTTTTCTTACTCAATCGTGTAAGAGCAGAAGATGGGATATGCTTCTGGCTTTGTGGTTAGATATTGCGATTCATGATCCATATGATTATCTGGTGTTTATTTACACTCTTCATGACAGGTATTTATGGGGGCCCAACTAGACTCTGTGATAAGTAAATAAGACAATATCATTGCCTTTTAGAAGTTTATAATCTAAAAAGGAAGACTGTGTTCTAGACATTTTTGAATGATGAAATGTAGGATCATGAATTTTATTGTGTTCTCTGCTTTCAACATAATTACCCTCTCTTTATTTCAGGAAGCCTGATGTGAAAATAAGAGTCACTAGTTCTATTAAACAAGAACCCCATCTAAACGTGACATTTACTGACAGGCAATATTTATAAGTTTGTGATTATTCTTAGGACCGAATTCCCTGCTTTATCTGCTCCGGTAAGGTTGAAAAAACCCAAGAACACTAAGTCAGGACTTCTGCCAGCTAGTGTTGCATTAGAAAGGAGTGTTTATGAGTTAGAAAAAGTAGTATGTAAATTAAACATTCCTGAGTGCTGAGCAGGCAATCAATCTGGATGCATCACACTGAGAAAAAGATTTGAATTTTGGGGCCAGTGAATCTCATAGCCCCTTTGCCAATTAGGCGTAATTTCTGTAAGATTGTTTGAATGTTAACTCAGTATGGCCAACCCAGAAAATCAATAGCACATCATCTTCCAAATGAGTAGTAACAGCATTTTCCATTTGTTACCCTTCAGAAAAGTGAGTTGGTATTAAGAAAGAGTCTCAAAAGTAAATGGAGGGGGAAAAAAAAGTAAATGGAGGGGGTGCAATTCTCGCCTGCCATTTGGGGGACCTGGGCTTGATTCCCGGTCCATGCACTTCCCAAAAAAACAAGCAAAAACAAACAAACAAACAAAGAATTCAATAAATGGTGCTGCAATAATGGAACACTCACATGGAAAAAGAATGAAATATGCCTCCACCATGAAGCATACACACACACACACACACAAAATAAATGGAATGGAGGACTCTTTCTTATTCCTTTTGTGATTTGGAATAGCCAAGGCCATGTAAAAAAAGCTATGTTAGGGTGGCTGCCGTGGCTCAGCAGGCACAGCTCCGACCTGCCATGCTGGAGGTCTGGAGTTCAATCCCTGGTGCCTCCTGCCCATATGCAAATTAAAAAAAAAAAAGCTATGTTTTGGTCTAACCAGTAACATTATGGTTTATGTCAGGTTTAAATCAATAAGCAAATCAATGAACTTGGAATCTATGAAAAATACTGCATGGTCAGGAGTGAGTGACAGTGCTGGTTCTGGGTTTGTCACAAAGCTGGCTTCTTGGAAAGAGCAAGAGAAATTTCTCTAGCCAATTGCCATACACATTGCAACCCAAATGTGGGTTGCAACATGATTTATAAATATTTTTACAATTATTTACTCATGATTTATCATTTTTTTCCTCTTCTTTGGATTGTCTTTCCATTTTCTTGATAGTGCTCTTTAATGCTGATGAAGCCCAATTTATCTATTTCTTCTTTTGTTGCTTATGGTTTTGGTGTCACACCTAAGAAACCATTGCCAAACCCAAGAGTCATGAAGATTTTACCCTATATTTTTTCCGAAGAGTTTTTAAAATGGGTTTAGTCCTTACATTAGGTCGTTGTTTCATTTTGAGTTGATTATTATATATTTACACTACCTTATAGATTTATAGGCATTCTTTCTATATTCGTGATACTAATACTTTTTTGGTGACATGAGTGGAAAGGTCTTTTAGAGTTTGTGGTCTGTCTTTTTACTTTATTCATGGTGTCTTTTATTATGTAGGAGTGTGACATTTTAATGTATGCAATTTATCATCTGTGCTTTTTGGGTCTTGCTTAAGAAATATTTCTTTATGTGCAGTCACAAAGGTATTTGCTTATTTTTTATACTTCTCCCATATCTGTGTCCACATAAATTACCTGGAATTTATTTTTATATAAATGGTGATGTAGGGTTATAACTATTTTTCCCATATGCATAGCTAATTGTTTCATTTAACTGATTATCCCCCTTAATTGTAATTATTATTTGTAATACCACCTTTACTTGGACCAAGTTCCTATTATACGGTGGCTCTTTTCTGAGCTCTATAGGTTATCTATTCCAGCACCACCCAACTTTAATTCTTATAACTTATTTGTCAATCCTGTTATCTACTAACACCCTTGGCTATTCTTGACCTTCACTCTTCCCATGAATTATAGAATCATTTTATTCCGTTCCACAAAAACAATTCCACAAAATTCCTGATTGGAGCTGCATGAATTTATAGATAAATCTGGTGAGCACTGATATGCAGACATTATCTCTCTCCATTTAGTTAGTCTTCTATGGCTTTCAAAAAAGTATTACAATAGTCTCTACAAAAGTCTTTCACATGCTTTGATAGATTTATTCCTAGGTACTTCACAGTTTTTGTTGCTCATGGAATGGAACTTTTTAATATTATATTTTCTTACTTGTTATTTCTGTACTGGAACAAAATAGGTTTTTCCAAATTGATCTTCTTTCCCACAATCTTACTGAACTTATACAAATTATTCTAAATAATTTGGCTACAATGTCTAGTGAGCTTTCCATGTTGATAATCATTATTAATAAACAAAGTGTCTTTCTATTTAATCCTCATATTTCTTGTTTCTGTTTCATGTCTAACTGTATTGATCAGCTGAGACTTCCAGATGAATAGAGCAGGGCATTGATAGTCATTAATTCATTCTTATTCTATTCAACTGGCTTTGTATATATATATATATATATATATATTCATTCCTTTTTTGAAAAAAGAAAAAACTCATACTTTTCTGTGTAAAGCCCATCCAAACCATGGCAGCTAGCTTTCCCTCTTACTCTTGGACTTCTACAAAGATCTTTCTAGGATCAGCCTCACTCTTGTACCATTTGTTTTCCTTGGCTTAAAAGAAAGCTTACTTGGGAAAGTTGGTACCAATGCTGTTTATGGTAAGAAGCTAAAAATATCCCCCAAAGGGAGCAATAAGTCAAACAAATCTCAATAACAGTGTTATCTTTTTTTCCAGGATAGTTTTTAGCATTCTAGGGTACACATCCAGGCTCTCTTTGCTCGGGCTTTTGTGGCCCTCTTGATAATGTGATGGACCTGCAGAAGACCTGCTCCTTCCAGTAGCACAGGGACCTGGCTCAGGATCCCACTAAGCCCAAGAAGGAAAACTGGAGGCACAGTGACTCAGATGCTGTCCCAAGGAGACGTGGAGGGAGCTGGGGACAATGGGTGCCAGGCCACTGCCTTCCCACTGCAACAAGGTGAGCTACAAGGGTGCCTGACCTTGCACTGTCCTTCTGAGCCTATACCTGGTGGCTGCTTAATTTCTCCCTTCCAAATCAGGCACAGATTTCTCTTATAGCCAATCCAGTCCCAAAACCATGCAGAGAAGGGACTGCTGAGAAATATAGTTCTAGCTTAGCTACATTGACACAATAGAAAGCCACCATACATGTGTTGCTAGATCATCAGAAAGAATTTTATGGACATTACATCATCTTAACTGTACACAGAATACCTTCACTGAGCCAAATTTTTAAAATTTTGACTAAAGTCTATTAAGGCTTCATTTGAAAACTATGTCTTTTGCTTCAACATTGTGCATTGTATTTTACATTTTCTTGAGTCCCTGACAGTTGATGATTAAAGAGTCTTTCCTTATTAATATTTGAAAGCAAATGTTTACCACATCATCGTCACAGAAGATAGGCAATGTGAAAAGAGCATTTCCTTTTCATTTTTGTTCTGTTTTTAATGTAAAGATAGTGTGTTACATGTGTAATTTACAGTTAATTATAACTTTCCTCAAATCCTTTTTTGGAAGTAGAGGGTATTTTTTTAAAAAGTCCAAAGATTTCCTTGAGGATGCTTGATTTTCACAGGACATGCATTTCTGGAAGAATCACCTCAGTTAACACTTACTTGGAAGTGCTTCTTGGATGCTTGCAAATAAATTGTGATAATGGTCTCTTCATGATAAAAGTTCAAGTTTTCTTCGTATGCATGTATTTGCTAGTTTTTCTTTTCTGTTTAATTTGCAGGCAAAACTCGATATCCATGTTGGTCCTGATTTTTGGTTAAGAATTCTTCACCCCAATAAATAGTTTGAATGCAAAACAAAGTTTTTGGATAGAGTTTTAAAGTGGAAGCCTACTATGAATTGATACTAAAAGGTTCTGTGTGTCTGACCCAGTTTATTATTATGGCTACTATTTTAAGATCTTGTCTTGAGTTCTTAGAAAACTCAAACTACAGCTTCTGGTCCTAATTTCTGGGGCATTGTTCTTTGGCATAAGAAAGATGCTTATCAGTTTTATTTTCTGTTTTACCTTTAAAATATTTCATGTAAAATAAAGCATTTAATTATCACACCATTATTCCTTTTTTATTAATTTTTAAATTAAAAAAATATAACAAACACGAACATTTTGACTTATGATCATTCCATTCTACATATATAATCAGTAATTCACAATGTTATCAACATAGTTGCATATTCATCATCATGATTATTTCTTAGAACATTTGCATCAATTCAGAAAAAGAAATAAAAAGACAACAGAAAAAAATTCATACATACCATACCCCGTACTCCTCCCTTTCATTGGTCACTAGCATTTCAATCTAAATTTATTTTAACATTTGTTCCCCCTCTTATTTATATTTATTTTTATTACATATGTTTTACTCGATTGTTGATAAGGTAGATAAAAGGAGCATCGGATGCAAGGTTTTCACAATCACACAGTCACATTGTGTGATTATACAATCATCTTCAAGAAACATGGCTACTAGAATACAGCTCTACATTTTCAGGCAGTTCCCGCCAGCCTCTCCATTACTATCTTGACTAACGAGGTGATATCTATTTAATGTATGAGAATAATCTCCAGGATAACCTCTTGACTCTAGAATCTCTCAGACATTGACACTTTATTTTGTCTCATTTCACTCTTCCCCCTTTTGGTCAAGAAGGTTTTCTCAATCCCTTGATGTTGAGTCTCAGCTCATTCTAGGGGTTTTCTCAATCCCTTGATGCTGAGTCCCAGCTCATTCTAGGATTTCTGTCCCACATTGCCAGGAAGGTCTGCACTCCTAGGAGTCATGTCCCACATAGACAGGGGGAGGGTGGTGAGTTTGCTTGTTGTGTTGGCTGGATAGAGAGGCCACACCTGAGCAACAAAAGAGATTCTCTTGGGGGTGACTCTTAGGCCTAATTTTAAGTAGGCTTGACCTATCCTTTGTGGGGTCAAGTTTCATATGAATAAACCCCAAGAGTGGGGGCTCAGCCTATTGCTTTGGTTGTCCCTATTGCTCGTGAGAATATCAATTCAACTTGGGGAAGTTGAATTTTCCCCCTTTCTCACCATTCCTTGAAGGGGACTGTTCTAGTTTGCTAGCTGCCGGAATGCAATATACCAGCAATGGAATGGCTTTTAAAAGGGGGAAATTAATGAGTTGCTAGTTTACAGTTCCAAGGCCGAGAAAATGTCCCAATTAAAACAAGTCCATAGACATGTCCAATTTAAGGCATCCAGGAAACGACACCTTGTTTCAAGAAGGCCAATGACATTTAACGTTTCTCTCTCAGCTGGAAGGGCACATGGCGAACATCACAGCGTTGGCTGGCTTTCAGGTGGCTCTACCAAAAAAGTGACTCTCTCCAAAATGTTTCCTCTTTTAAAGGATTCCAGCAAGCAACTCCACCTTCAGTGGGTGGAGACACACCTCCATGGAAATCATCTAATCAAAAGTTACCACCCACAATTGGGTGGGTCACATCTTCATGGAAACAATCAAAATGCTCCCACCCAGCAATATTGAATGAGGATCAAAGGGCATGGCTTTTCTG
>PVIY010018456.1:0-47652 GCA_004026745.1 Myrmecophaga tridactyla | reverse complement strand
GGAGATCAAGAAGACATTAGAAGAGCATAAGGAGGAATTTGAAAGAATAAATAGAAAAAATAACAGATATCAAAGAGATTAAAGATTCTGCTGACCGAATAAAAAACATAGTTGAAGCACACAATAGCAGATTTGAAGAGAGAGAAGAAAGAATAACTGATATAGAGAACAGGATAACTGATTTTGAACACTCAAAACAGCAAATGGCAAAAAAAAATGGAAAAATTGAATTGAATCTCAGGGAAATGATAGGCAAAACAAAGCACACAAATATAAGAATCACTGGTGTTCTAGCAGGAGAAGAGAGGAGTAAAGGGCTAGGAAGAGTAGTTGAGGATATAATGGGGGAAAGCTTCCCAACCCTAATAAAGGACATAAATATAAAAGTCAAAGAAGCCCAATGAACTCCAAAGAGAATAAATCCAAATAAGACTATCCCAAGACGAATAATAATCAGTCTGTCAAATGTTGAAGAGAAGCAGAAAATTCTGAAAGTGGTAAAAGAAAAACAATACTACATTCAAGGGAAACCACATAAGACTGAGTTCAAAATATTCAACTGACACCATGGAAGTAAGATGGCAGTGGTATGATATAATTAAGATCTGAAAGAGAAAGACTTCCAGCCAAGAAATCTGTACCCAGTCAAATTGTCTTTCAAACTGAGGAAGAGATTAAAATTTTCACACACATACATAAAAAAAAATCCCAAAAGAATTTGTCAACAAGAGACTGACCCTAAAAAGAAATACTAAAGGGAGTTCTGCCAGCTGAAAAAAAAAGAAAGAAAAAAAGACAGGAGAAGGAGGCCTTAGAAGAGGGCACAGAATTGAAGAGTACCAGTAAGGATAACTTGAAAGGTAAAAAGAGAAAGAAGGAAAAGAATGTCAGATCTGACAAATAAAATAAAAAAGATAAGGTGGTGGAGTCAAGAAACACCTTTTCATTAATTACTTCGAATGCTAACTGACTAAACTTACCAATTAAAAGATACAGATGGGCAGAATGGATTAATAAACATAATCCAGCTATATGCTGTTTACAAGAGACTCATCTTAGACACAAGGATACAAATACATTGAAAGTGAAAGAATGGAAAAAGATGTTCCATGTAAGCTGTAGCCAAAAGAAAACAAGAGTAGCTATGTTAATATCATGCAAAATAGACTTTAAATGTAAAGCTATCATAAGAGACAAGGAAGGACACTACATATTAATAAAAGGGACAATTCACCAAGAAAAAATAATCATGAATGTTTATGTTCCAAATCAAGGAGCCCCAAAGTACAAGAGACAGATATTGGCAAAACAAAAGGGAGTGATAGATATTTCAGCATTAATAGTAGGAGACTTCAATACACCTGTCTCATCTATAGATAGAACAACCAGACGGAGGAATAGCAAGGAAATAGAGAACTAAAACAATTTGATAAATGCATTAGACCTAACAGACATATATAGATTGTTACATTCCAAAACCCAGGGTATACATTCTTCTCATGGGACATTCTCCAGAATAGACCATCTTCTGGGACATAAAACAGGTCTTTATAAATTTAAAAACATTGAAATTATTCAACTTTTCCTGATCACAATGGAATGAGGCTGGATTTTAATAACCACCAAAGAATGAGAACATGCACAAATATATGGAAATTAAATAACACAATCTTAAACAAGTGGGTCAAAGAATAAATTTCTAGAGAAATCAGTAGCTATCTGCAGATGGATGAAAATGAGAATACAACTTATCAGAACTTATGGGATGTGGCAAAGGCTGTGCTGAGAGGGAAATTTATTGCTCTAAATACCTATATTTAAAAACAAGAAAGAGCAAAAATCATGGACTTAACTGCTCACCTGGAGGAACCTGAGAAAGAGCAGCAAACTAACCCCGAAGCAAATAGAAGAGAAATAACAAAGATTAAAGCAGAGGTGAATGAATGGGAGAACAAAAGAATAATAGAAAGAATCAATAAAACCAAAAGTTGGTTCTTTGAGAAAATCAATAAAATTGATGGCCATTGGAAAGACTGTAAAAGAAAAAAGAGAGAGGATGCAAATAAACAAAAGCAGAAATGAGAAGGGGAACATTACTACTGACCATGAAGAAATTAAAGAAATCATAAGAGGACACTATGAACAAGTACATGTCAACAAACAAGACAACTTAAATGAAATGGACAAATTCCTGGAGACACACAAACAAGCTACACTGACTCAGGAAGAATTTCAAGATCTCAACAAACCAGTCACAAGTAAAGAGATTCAATTAGTCATCAAAAATCTTCCTACAAAGAAAAGCCCAGGGCCAGATGGCTTCACAAGGGAATTTTACCTAATATTACAAAAAGAACTAATACCAATCCTGCTCATTTTTTCCCCAAAAACTTGAGGAAAAAGGAACTCTACCTAACTCATTTTATGAAGCTAATATAATTTTAATACCAAAACCAGAAAAAGATGATATAAGAAAAGAAAACTATAAGCCAATATCCCTAATGAATATTTCTGCTGTGCTGGTTTGAAAGGATGCATGTCCCCTATAAAAGTCATGTTTTAATCAAAATCCCATTTCATAAAGGCAGAATAATCCCTATTCAATACTGTATGTTTGAAACTGTAATCAGATCATCTACCTCGGGATGTGATTTAATCAAGAGTGGTTGTTAAGCTGGATTAGATGACAACATGTCTCCATCCATTTGAGTGGGTTTTGATAAGTTTCTGGAGTCCTATAAAAGAGGAAACATTTTGGAGAATGGGAGATTCGGAGAGAGCAGAGAATGTTGCAGCACCATGAAGCAGAGAGTTCATCAGCCAGCACTTTGGGGATGAAGAAAGAAAATGCCTGCTGGGGAGCTTCATGAAACAGGAAGCCAGGAGAAGAAGCTAGCAGATGATGCTGTGTTTGCTATGTGCCCTTCTAGATGAGAGAGGAACCCTGACCATGTTCGCCATGTGCCCTTCCACTTAAGAGAGGAACTCTGAACTTTATCAGCCTTCTTGAACTGAGGTATCTTTACCTGGATGCCTTAAATTGGACATTTCTATAGACTTGTTTTAATTGGGACATTTTCTTGGCCTTAAAACTGTAAACTAGCAACTTATTAAATTCCCCTTTTTAAAAGCCATTCTGTTTGTGGTGTATTGCATTCTAGCAGCTACCAA
Organism: Myrmecophaga tridactyla; assembly: GCA_004026745.1. Classification (NCBI taxonomy): domain Eukaryota; kingdom Metazoa; phylum Chordata; class Mammalia; order Pilosa; family Myrmecophagidae; genus Myrmecophaga; species Myrmecophaga tridactyla. Next base: position 44,481 of record PVIY010018456.1, on the reverse strand, counting down.
ACTAGAACAGATGCCAAAATTCTCAACAAAATATTTAACAAATAGAACCCAATAACACATTAAAAGAATTATACACCATGACCAAGTGGGGTTTATACTAGGAATGCAAGGATGGTTCAATACAAGAAAATAGATTAATGTAACAGAGCACATTAACATGATCATTTTGATTGATGCTCAAAAGCATTTGACAAAATTAAACATCTTTTTTTCTGATAAAAGCACTCCAAAAGATAGGAATCAAAGGTAACTACATGAATATGATAAAGGGGATGTAGAGGAAAAACTGATATCTGGCATAGTATTCAATGGACAGAGACTGAAATCTTTCCCCCTAAGATCAGGAACAAGGCAAGGATGCTCACTGTCACCACTATTATCCAACATTGTACTACAAATTCTAGCTTGAGCAATCAGGTAGGAAAAATAAATAAAAGGCATCCAAATTGGAAAGGAAGAAGTAAAACACTCATTATTTGCAAATGATATGATACTATACTTGGAACATCCTGAGAAATCTACAGCGAAGTAACTTGAGCTAATAAACAAATTCAGCGAGGTCGCGGGATATAAAGTTAATGTGCAAAAATCAGCAATGTTTCTATACACAAGAAATGACCTAACTGAGGAGTTAGTTAAGGAAAAAATTCCATTCAAAATAGTAACTAAAAGAATCAAAGTACTTAGGAATGAACTCAACTTGAGACATAAAGGACTTGTACACAGAAAACTACATAACCTTGCTAAAAGAAATCAAAGAAGATCTAAATAGGTGTAAAGACATTCCTGCTCATGGATAGGAAGGCTAAATATGGACAAGATGCCAATTCTACCAAAATCGGTCTACAGATTCAACACAGTACCAATCAAAATTCCAACAACCTACTTTGAAGATTTGGAAAAGCTAGTTAACAAATTCCTCTGTAAGGGAAAGAGATCCTGAACAGCTAAAAGCATCCTAAAAAAGAATGAAGTGGGAGGATTAACATTCCCTGACTTTAAAACTTATATAAAGTCACAGTGGTCAAAACAGCATGGTACTGGCACAAAGATAGAAGTATTGACTAATGGAATCACATTGAGAGTGCAGAAATAGATCACCAACTCTATGGTCAACTGATTTTTGACAAGGCCCCTATGTGCTCTGAACTTGGACAAAAATAGTCTTTTTAATATATGGGCATGGAAGAACTGAATATCAGTAGTCAAAAGAATGAAAGAGGATACTTACCTTAAACCCTATACAAAAATTAACTCAAAGTGGACCAAACACCTAAATTTAAGAACTAGCACCATAAATCTTCTAGAAGAAAATGTAGGGAGACATCTTCAATACCTAGTGATAGGAGATACCTTCGTAAACTTTACACCCAAACTGCAAGCAACAAAAGAAAAAAATGGATAAATGGGAATACCTCAAAATCAAATGCTTCTGCACCTCAAAAGACTTTGTTAAAAAGGTGAAGAGGCAGCTAACTGAATGGGAGAAAATATTTGGAAATCACATATGGAACAAAGGTTTGACATCCTGTATACACAAAGAAATCATGCAACTCAACTGCAAAAGAACAAACCACCCTATTATAAAATGGGCTAAAGATATGAATAGGCATTTTTCTGAAGAGAAAATATAGAGGGCTCAAAAGCACATGAAGAGATGTTAACTTTCATTGGCTATAAGGGAAATACAGATCAAGAGTACAATGAGATACCACCTCACACTTATAAGGATGGCTGCTACTAAACAAACAGGAAACTATAAATGTTGGAGATTATGAGGAGAAATTTGGACACTTATGCACTGCTGATTGGAAATGTATAATGGTGCAGCCACTAAGGAAGACTGCTTGGTGGTTCCTTAGGAAACTAAATACCAAGTTGCCCTATGACTCAGCAATAGCACTGCGAGGTATATACAAACAGATATTTGCAAACCGATGTTCATAGCAGCATTATTCACAATCATCAAAAGATGGAAACAAACCAAATGCCCTTCAACAGAACAGTAGATTAACAAAATGTGGTATGTGCAAATGATGGAATATTATGCAGCAGTAAGATGAAATGATGACCTGAGGCACATGACAATTTGGATGAGCCTTGAGGGCATAATGCTGAGTGAAATAAACCAAACACAAAAGGATAGATACTATATTACTCCATTTTTATGACGACAGTAAAGGTAAAATCAGAGGCTTATAAAACAATATAGGGGACTTAGAAATACATAGAAGCTAGAGATAGGTGAACTCAAATGTAAGGAAATAGAAGTGAAGGCAGTTATCTAGTGGGTCTATAAATAATTTTACCGTATTGAAGTTGAACAAGATTGAAAGGGACATCTCACCGATTAACACTAGAAATATAAATTAGTTCTTGCAAGAACTACTCAGAGGTATGATTCGTGTACAAAGAGTGTTTAAGTCCAGGGTACAGGGAGGAAACTGCTATTGCATGCTATGGGTTATGTTTAAAAGGAAAACATCGATACTACCACAGAAACAGCAGAGGTAAATAATGGAGGCAAGGACAAGTGTTAAGAGGAGGTTTATATTTCCTATTTGGCGATGGTGTGTTTGTTGGTTTTCTTTCTCTTGAGAACAATGAAAGTATCTAAAATTGAGAGTATGGATAGACTGTGGACTTTGGGCAGTATACATGATGCCTGATGAATGCAGGTGGCTAAAGGATGTACTGACTGAGAAGTAGTTTGGCAAATGATGGCATATACTTATGAATGAATGTTGTGCAGCTACAAAAAAAAAGAGCGAAGTTGTGAAGCAAGCAACAATGTGAATGAACATGTGGAACATTTGGTGAGGCAAAATAAGCCAGAAACAAGAGAACAACAATGGTATGGTCCGCTTTAGAAAATGTTTATAAGAAAACAGGGACCTAGATTGTAAGCTTTTAGAACAGGCACATTAAGTCCAGAGTGGTAATTATTATTTCTGGATTTTGAGAGGCTGTTTTAAATATATAAAACCTGATATTTAGAGATAAAAATGGAGCCGATTTGGTTGGGGTTAAAGTAATTCTGGTTGAGGTAAGGAAGACATTGTCTATATTTTAGAACCACACATACTCTTTGACACCAAAGGAAGAAAGGTTTATTTGGTCTGGTCACAAAATTCTCTGTAGCGCATAATCTAACTCAACCTATCTGTGTAGTTCATTTGAACAACTGAAACACAGAGAGCCCCAAAAAGAAAGAGGTCCTTTAATCCTGTATAGCTTAATGTAATGCCTTGATATATCCTAGAGTATATTGAGCAAATAATCAAAAAGTATTGGCAAAATCTCTTGAGGGATGGGGCAGTTTGATGGCAGCTCAGTGGCAAAATTCTCGCCTGCCATGTCGGAGACCTGGTTTCAATTTTCAGTACCTGTCCATGCGAAAAAAAAGAAAAAAAATTACAAAACATCTCCTGAGGGATGGGAGAAAAAATACCAAACTATTTAACTTTACCATCAGGAAATCCCCTAATACTGTCTCTAACTTTAGGGACACCCAAATCAATAGGCCATGCCCTTGATCTTGAAGCGTATTCTTGTGAAGCTTTATGTAGGTAGTGGAGAAGCATAGCCTACCTATAGGTATGCCTAAGAGCTACTTCCGGAGGACTCCTTTTGTTGCTCATATGTGGCCTCACTCTCTCTAAGTCAAACTCTGCAAGTGAAATCATCATTCTCCTCGCTACATGGAACATGACATCCAGGGATGAAAGTCTCCCTGGTGATGTTGGAGATGACTCCCAGGGATGAAACCAGGCCTGGCACCATGGGATCAACAATTCCACTCTGACTAAAAGGGGGAAAAGAAGTGTAACTAAGAAAGTATCAGTGGCAGAGAGAGTTCAAATAGAGTCGAGAGGCTACTCTGGAGGTTGCTATTATGCAAGCTTCAGTTAGACTTTGCTACATATCATAACCTGCCAACTCCCATCCAGGACCATTCTAGCCAATCCTAAAGAACACCTAGGGCAATATGCACTAGAGTAACTTTCCAGAAACCTACAATCTTCAGATGGGTCCCTGGACCCGATAAGTCCTGAAACACAAAAGGCCCAGCCTCTCCAGAACATCAGATAGTTCCATCTCCTTACCCCATATCAATGACAGACCCTTCCAACATGAAAAGTTTAGAATGTACATAACCCAAATACCCCTAAAGAGAGGGAGAGAAAGATTAAAGGTAATATTGGAGTTATACAGAGAAGATAGGATTTAACCAATGACTACGATTGCTGAATCATTCAACTGATATCTCTTTTAGTCTCTAATATCTTAGAGCAGCTAGAAGTAAAAACCTAAAATTGTGGAATTGTAACCCATGTCAAACTTTGAAATTTGTTCTACAACTAATTGTGGTGTTGTGCTTTGAAATTTATTGCTTTTTTGTATAAATGTTATTTTTCAGAAAAAAGGAAGAAGAAAAGTTGATTGTGGTGATAAAAAAATATTTATTCCTTCTAGCCTTCTATACTCTGGAGCAGCTAAAAGGAAAAATTTGAGAAAATCATATGGTAGCCCATGAAAAAGTCTGGAATCTGTCCTATAACTACTTGTTGAAGAATACTTTGAAAACCATTGCTTTTTTATTTCTTTACTTTGTATATATGTTATACTACAAAATTAAAAAGTTTAAAAATATATACATGGGACTTAATATTATTTTTATGAAATGATGATGGTGAAGAGTATAAAGGACATTGAGTTTTAGTTTGAGTAACTCAACAAACATTTTTAAGCTCAAGCTTTTTCAACAAGGAAATTCTAGGTGTGGAAAAACAACCATAAGAAATCACAATCTTTGCCCTCCAGAAAGTGTATATAAATAAAAGGAACTACATAAATAACTCTATATTCAGAGATTGGGACTGTGCCAACACACAGTAAATGTTCAATAAATACTTGTTGAATTAAATAAACACATAGTTCGAATGCAATGGTGCTATGATAAAGATGTAGCAGGGATTTTGAGTTGAGCTTATGCAGAGACAGGATATAAGTTTGCTAGACAGCTCAGTTGACAAAATTTGTGGTTGAAAAGAAAGAAGAAAACACAGTGCCCTGGAGCAAGATATGAAAAGTGGAATTCTGTCTTCTACAGGGAGCCCTGTGCCAGGAAATGCTTTCTTCTTGCAGATGCTTGGGAATGAATGTTAGCAGGATGAGGCAGTAGAGGAGAGTACCTTGAAGTCGAGCCTCAGCCCCAAATCCCCAAGATGGAAGCCAATGTTCTCAGTTACAAAGCACCCCTTGTTTCTGGAACCTGAAATTTGCTGTTTTTAATGTCTGGACCACTCTTCCCCAAGATAGCCTTCTGGCTCATCCCTCCCCTTTACCTAGGCCTCTGTTCAAATTCTCTCCTTAGGGGGATTTGTCTTGACTCTCTTGGTACTCCATATCACCTGTACCCTGCCTTAATTTTATCACTTTAACATCTTACTACTCTTCTTATTTGTTTATTATCAATTCCGTGCACTAAAAGCTAAAAGAGAATGGCCTTTTTCTCTTTTGTTCACGATTGTGACACTAGTGTTTAGGACAGGTATCAAGTATGTAGTAGAAGCTCAATAAATATTTGTTGAATGAATGAATGGCACTATTTTTTTTCCTGAAAAACTATCTTAATCAGCCATGATGTTCTTATAATACTTGCCATTCATTGTGTGTTTACTATCTCTTGGGTATGATGCTGACTTTTCTTTGTACATTATTCCATTAAATCACCCAAGAAGCTATGTTATGAGCCATATTTTATAGAAACAGAAACTTTGCTACACAGAGAGGTTATAAAATTTTCTTAGCACAGTGTCTTTTACTTGTTCTTTGCTTTATTTAATATTAAGAGAACTTTGCATGTGCCATCATCATTCTATCAAGTAACAATTAACAGTAGAATGAGGGAGTGGAGAGAACATGGAATTTGGAATCAGGTCACTCAAATCCTTGCTCAAGTTCAGCCTCTGTCTGAGCTATGTGACTTTGGTGAAGTCTCACTTTCCCCATCCATAAGGTAGTAGCTCCTCCCTGTCTAACCTACTTTATAGGGTTACTATAGTATAACATACAATTGCGAAGGTTCTTAGCAAGTTATAATTCTCTATACAAATTTGGCTATACTTTCAGGAGAATTAAGCCTGGAAGATCTGATGTTTCCAGGTTTCCTCTGCGTATTTCGTTTGCCCAGCTTTGGTGGTCAGGATAATTAACTGCCTTCTAATATATACATGTATATAGATATAGATATAGATATAGATATAGATATAGATATAGATATAGATATAGATATAGATATAGATATAGATATAGATATAGATATAGATATAGATATAGATATAGATATATAGGTGATTTGGTGAATATCTCCAATTATTATAAAGGACAATATTTGCAAAAGCTGCTGGAATTCAATATACTAGAAATGGATTGGCTTTTACAAAGAGGACTTATTAGGCTAAAAATGTGTAGCTCTAAAACCATGAAAATGTCCAAATTAAGGCATCCAGAGAAAGATACCTTGACTCAGAAGAAAGGCCAATGACATCCAGGATTCCTCTGTCACATGGGAAGGCACATGGCCACATCTGCTAGCCCTTTTCTCTAAAATGTCTTTGGACTTCTATGTGTCCTTGCTTGTTTCTCCCAGGACATTTCTGTCTCTGAGCTCTCTCCAAATGTCTCTGTCTTTTATCATCTCATAAAGAACTCCAGTAAATATGATTAAGACCCTCCTTGAATTGGGTGGGTCACATCTCCATGGAAACAACCTAGTCAAAAGGCCCCACCCAACAACAGGTCTGCAGCAACAAGAATGAATTAGAAGGACATGAGTTTTCTGGGCTACATGACAATTTCAAACCAGCACAGGCAGTTTTACCAAATGTTAGGAGATTGATCTTGAAATCATGCCTTGGAGCACCTTTATGAGCTTACCATTTGCGGTCTGGCTTGGGACTTCTGAGAATGAAGGATGGGAGAATTTCTGCTGCTCTTAGTATAAGCTGGCATCATTTTGCACCTAGATGATTGTAACAGCTCCTTAATGGCCAATTGGCTTCTAATTTGCTTCTAATTTTTGATTCATTTTCTCCATAATAGCAGAAATAACTTTAAAATAGATTGTGCTATTCTTTGCTTAAGATCTTTTAATACATGTCATGCATTAAGGATAAAGCCTGAAATTCTACAAGATCCACATGATCTGGAAGCTGTTTCATGCATCTATCCCTCCTTGTTCCTTATTGTCTAATTACTATATCTTCTGTGTTGCTGTAGAAACACAGCCTAGGGTCGCAGGGTATAAGTGCCCTTGCTTAGGAGCCCAAAGAACACCTGAGGAAGACACAGATGAATCATAAAAAGGTTTATTTAAAGAAGCTTACATACAGGAGATGTGGTCCAAGGCTACAGCTGAACTCTAAGCAGTGCCTCGCAGCATGCAACAGGTTATATGGAGATTACATAGGAGAACAAAGAAGGCACAAACCAAGCCATGCAAAAACACAAGACCTATTTACGGCACTCAGGAAAGTGTTTGGGACCTCTTGGTGCAGTTAACACAGGGGCTTTGTACAAACAATTCCATTCCTTATAGGAACCCTGCAAGGTTTCAACCATCATTATTTGCCCTGCATACCACATGTCTTTTGATTAGGTAAATACTCCTTATTCCTTGAGGCTTGGCCAGGGTCATTGAAACACTTTCTGAACTGTTCCCAGGAAACAAGGGGAAGGGAAAGTTGAGGGGGAAGCAAGGTTTGCACATAAGAAACTATTTGTTTTATACCTTCTTTTAATCCTTGAACCTGTCAGATTTTTTCTTGCCCTAGGACCTTGACACATGCTCTGGATCTGTCTGACACCTGCTTCTTTGAACTCTGCCTGGCTAATTCCTACTTAGTTTAAATGCCATATCTTCAAGTGATGTAATTTGTATTTGCACTAAGTTTCAGAGGAAAAGAATCATCTCTTTTTACTTATAACTATATGTCAACATCTTAAAAATGCCTACAACTTAGGAGTTTGTTAAATACAGCTTTAGAATGAATGAAGGGAATTGAAGAATACTCAAACCCTGGCTTCAGCCAGCCACTCTTCCTTCCCTTGGGGTCCTAGAGGAATTATATACACAAAGAAAGAAGTACAAGGTAAGGAACTTCCGTTAGAATTGAACTCTAATAAGTTATAGTCAACCACAGGTAGAAGATCTTTTTCCTCTGCTTCGTAGCTTTAAATATAACCTAAAATCAATCATGCTGGAGGTCTACTATTTCCTTTTTCCCCTCATTGCTTAAGTACGTATGCTGATTACTTCAGTAAATGCAGAGGTACAACATGAAAAGTATCCAGAGAGAAAAAGAGCATTTGCTTCATTACTGAGAGCCAAGCCTGCTTAGGCAGCCCACAGATCTCAGTTTAGGGCAATATCCATTGTCCAGGATGTCCTTTGGAAGATAAGAGAGCAGCTGAAAGAGGAGAGAAAGAGAGGGATGAGGCTGTGACCATCCTTGACTTGCAGAAGGAATAAAGAGAGACATGTATATCATGTCTTTACTCTCTTAAAAGTCCCACACACTGGAAACATGATCTTCCCAAAATAGAATGAGTCAATCCAGGTCAGCCTTCCCCCTCCAACTCCTCCTCCTTGATGGAGGAATGCTATGTCCCTGATCTTGCTATATTTTAGGGAGTACCAAAGACAGGAGTAGGAGGAAGAATGGGTTGGAGTCTTGAATTCCTTTTCCTGGAGACAAATAATGACAAATATTGAAAAAGGGTGGCTTCGGTATGTGGGTGGAAAATGAAGACACTATGCTGGGCATTTTAGTTTTTCCCCTTGTCTAACACTTTAAAGCTTGAAGAACGATTTAACATTTATTATCTTATTTGATCCTCACAGCATCCCTGCAACATTGGCTGAGATAGGACTTTAATCCTATTTGAAAGATGAAGCAATAGGCTTAGGTCAATTTTACATCTTTGAAAACATCAACTGTATGAAAATAGTTTGAAATAACTCAATCGTCTATAAACTTCTTTTATATGAAAGTTTTAAAAAGTATCAGAGTGTTGAGCTTTTTAATTAATGTATGCACATAATTGTAAACATTGTGTTTTGTTGTTAAAAATACATTTCTTTCCTCAAATTATTTTTCCACACTTTTTCTTTCCTTGTTGTCCTCCTCTACCACCCAAGGATTCAATTTCCTTGCTGAGCAATTTAGTGTTAAATCTATCAGGTGGGACAGAATAGGGTAGGCATTGCATCAATGGGTGGGAGTGCAGTGCCTGAGAGCTGGGGTGGCATCAAGTCCAGACAGGACAGAGGAGAGCATTCATATGTGATGGCTGTCTTGAAAAGACTGTCAGAGCCCTGCCAGAATGAAGGAGGCATTCAGGTAGAGGGAAGGGGTGGCCCAAGTAGAGCATCCATATGGGCCGCAGCCTACATGGGTGTCAGAGCCCACATGGGGTGAAGGAGGTTTCAATGCAGGTGTGGGGGAGTTCAGTCAAACTGGGGAGTTGGAACTTGATCAGCAAGAAGAGCACATCCCCATGAAGGTGGTTTGGCTTGGGGTGTCAAGGCCTAAGGGAAGCAAGAGGTGTCATGTGGGGGGATCAGCTTATAATGGGGATTCAAAGCATGAGCCAACTGAGGAAGGACATTAAAATCCAAGCAGGATCATTGGAAGGAGACTTTTTCCTGGGGGCAGCTCGGTGCAGGGTGGCAGAGACCAAGTAAGGCAAGAACAGTGTCCACACAGTGCAGTGACCTCATATGGAATGTCTGAAATCAAATGGAGTGAGGCAGTATCTGCTCCAGGGTAATGAGTGGCAGCAGAGATGGAGAATGGCTCCTTACAAGGGGATTGATTAAATAAGTAAATAAATTAGGGATACTGGGTGCCAATAGGAAAGGGAAATACTAATATGGAATAGAAGAGAACTGAAATGAAAACTGTAGTGTTGGATGGAATTTGGAATGAATTCCTAGTTTTTAATATGGAGAGATATATATGAATGCAAATGTGTAAATATATGTGTATGTGTGTGTGTGCGCGTGCATACATGCATATATATATATATGTGTGCGTGCATACATGCATATATATATATGTGTGTGTGCATACATGCATATATATATATATATACGTCTCCTGACTTTGTTGACTGTCAAGATTTAGGATAGTACTGAATAGTATTGAACATTCCCAGAATTCAGATATTGGTTTCTTAATCCCATCTACACCTAAGGAACAAGAGTTCCTTGGGAAATGGCTGACTCCAGGGATGGGGCAAGGCAAGTACAAGATAAACCTGGAACATCTTGTGTGAGAGAAGTAATGGGGACATGTCAAAGGAACAAAAAGCCAGCTGAAATATGCTCTCACTGGCCAATCTGGGGACAATTTGAGCATCAAAATAAATAATGATAGTAATGAACTATAATGTACTGATTGAAACAGCAAAACCACAAATCCATGCTAATAAGAATAAATTAAAAGTTTGATGACAATGAGATATTTTCAAAGTACCTTCACATAAAATACTTTCAGTTGCAAAGGGAAGAAGAGTAACATTAGAATAGAGAAGCCTACAATCACCACCTTAACAAGAGGTCAAAGAAAACAAATTGAAATCATACACCACCTTATGGGAAGCAATGAGAAGAACATAGCATCATTTCTATAATAGTCCTGCTAAGGATTCATAAGCTGAATCTAATCATGAGGAAGTATCAGACAAACCCAAGTGGAGACACATTCAAAACACAAGTGATCTGTACTCTTCTAAAGTGTCTGGGTTATAGAAGTAAAATAAAAGTTGAGGGATGTTCTAGATTGAAGGAGATAAAAGGTACATAAAACCAAGTACAATGCATGATTTGTAACAGAGATAATTGAGACAATTGGTGAAACCTTCAAGGCATTTATGGATTATACTGTGGTGAAGTATTGATGCTAACTCCCTCCTCTGTAGGAAAATATCATTATTTGTAGGAAATACACATCAAACTACCTGAAGAGATAGAGCATCCATTTGGCAACCTATTCTCAAATGGTTTAGGGAAAAATGTTTCCTTACTATTTGCAATTTTTTTTGTAAATTTGGGGTTTGTTTTAGTTTAAAGCTGCTGGAATGCAATATATCAGAAATGGAATGGATTTAAAAAGGGAATTTAATAAGTTGCAAGTTTTCAGTTCTAAGGGCATGAGAATGTCCAGATTAAGGCACCAGTAAGAGGTTACCTTCACTCAAGAAAAGCTGATGTCATCTAGAACACCTCTGTCAGCTGGAAAGGCATGTGGCTGGGGTCTTTGGCTTTTGGGCACCTCTGCAACCAGGAAGGCATATGGCAACATCTGCTAACTTTCTCTCCTGGTTTCTTGTTTCATAAGGCTTTCCTGGGGGCATTTTCCTTCTGCATCTCCAAAGTTCTCTAGCTGTTGTAGGCTCTGTCAGCTCTGAAGCAACTGTTCTTCAAGTCTCTGCCATTTCTGAAGTTTCTTCAAAATATTTCCCTTTTAACTACTCTAGTGACCTAATCAAGACCCACCTTGAATGGGTTGAGTCACATCTCCATCTAATCAAAAGGCCACACCCACAAGTGGGAGCACTATGCCTCCATAGAGATAATCAGATCAAAAGTTTCCACCCTACAGTATTGAATCAGGATTAAAAGAAATGGCTGCCCCCACATGATTAGATAAGGATTAAAAAACGGCATTTCTGGGGTTCATAATTGCTTCAAACCAGCACGGGGTTACTTAAACTTAAAAAAGAGCTAATTGGAGAGTGCCTTAGTTTCCCAGGACCACTGTAACAAAATACCACAAATTGGGTGGCTTAAAACAATGGACATTGGGGTGCAAGGGTAGTTCCCTGGTAGAATTCTCACCTGCCATACAGGAGACCTGGTTTTGATTGCCGCCCCACATCCCAAAAAAACAAACAAGAAAAGCAAACAAACAAACAACAACAACAACAACAACAAAATTCAACAAATCATGCTGCAATAAGGGGATACTCACATGGAGAAAAAATGAAATGTGATCTCTGCCATACAGCATACAAAAAAAAAGGACATTTATTGTCTCATTGTTCTAGAGCCCACAAGTCTGAAATCAAGCCATCGGCAAGGCCGTGCTTCCTTCGAAGACTATAAGGAAGAATCTGCTCAATACCTCTTTTGGCTTTTGGTGGCAGCTTGCCAGAAAAACATGATATTCTCCCCTCTGTCTCTATCTGTATCCAAATGTCTTTTCCTTATAAAAACACCACTCATATTGGAATATGGTCTTACCCTACTCCAGTATGACCTTATTTTAACTTGCTTAATATCGGAATATGTTCTTACCCTACGCCAGTATGACCTTATTTTAACTGCTTGATTCTATCTGTAAAGATCTTATTTCCACATAAGGTCACATTCTGAGGTACTGGGGAGAAGAACTTCAACATATTTGGGGGCGGGGCACAAATTCAATCTAAATCAGAGGAATAATGAATACTTTGTTTGGTAACAAAAATATCAAAAGATTTTGCTTTTGATGGAATTAGTCTGATGACACTGCTGGTTTCCCTCCCCCAACCCCTACTAATCAGAAACCCAAATTTGCAGCTATGAATGTCTTTACCTCATTTTAATGAAATAGTAGAGGAGGGAAGAACTGAAGCATTCCTGACATGGTTGATGTACTGGGTTAAATTGTGTCCCCTCCTCAAAGGATATATTCAAGTATATGTGAATGTGATCTTACTTGAAAATAAGGATTTTGAAAATGTAAACAAATTAAGATGAGTTCATACTGAATTAAATCCAGCAATTGCTGCCTTTATAAGATGAAGGAGAGGGAAATTTGAATACAAAGAAGGCAATTGAAGACACAGAGATTGGAGTGATACTGCCACAAGTCAAAGATTGTCAACAACCATTAGAAGCTAGAAGAGGCAAGGAAGGATCATTCCCTAAAGTCATTGGAGGAAACATAGTCCTGCCTATACCTTGACTTCAGATTTACAACCTCCAGAACTTTGAGATAATACATTTCCATTGCTTTAAACCATCCAGCATGGTGGTAATTTGCTATGGCAGCTGTAGGAAACTAACATGGTTGGATAAGACACATTTTCTAATCTATGGAATTCCTGGGGAAAAGACCCACAAGAAGTTCCTTAGTAATAATAGTCACAGCTAAAAATTGCTGAAAGTCTTCTATGTTCTAGGTGTTATTTTTAACTTAGCTTAATATTCTCCACAACTCTGTAAGGTAAGTTTTATTAACGTCAATCTTTTGTGGACAAGGAAACCAATACATGGAATGTTCATCTTACTGTAAGCCACACACCAATAAGTAGCAGAACCAGGATTCAAACTCAGGTAGTTTGACTCCTGGGTCCACATCGCTACATGGTCAATAATAACTATTTTGGTAGTGATATGCATTGAGTATTTGTATGTTTTGGGCACAATCATAGATAACTTACCTTGCTTAATGATCACATAAACTCTATGAGGTAGAATTTCCAGATGATGGAAATTTGCCCAACAGCACCTAGTCAGTAAGGGGAAATGAGAATTCAAACCTGAGTCTGTTTGATCCCAAACCCTGGGCCCTAAGCCACCATATTACATCACCCATCTGTACCCTAGTTCACTGTGCGTCACGCTGCTCCTCAGTGTCTGGATGTCAAACTTTTCATGGGATATCATTTAAAAAATGGATATGAGATTTGATCTTCATTGAACTTTGTCAGAAGCTGCCATGTTCAAATGATCCAGTCCTGTGAGTGGTCAGTCAGTTTGTCAATATATGTTGAAGTAACTTTTCATTGCAGAAAACTGGCTTTGAAGGTCTCATTGCAGCATTGTTCACACACTGCTCTTGTCATCCATCATGTTCAAAAGCCAAGATTATCAAAACCTCTAACAGGCAGACAAGTAGTTTCTGAATCTTTGTCTAATGGGTCAGAAGGAGCTGAACTTTGCAGAATTGCCTGTGCCATCATTTCTGAAATATAATGGATAGGAAGACAGGACTTGATCAACAACTTATTATATAAGTGAAACAGGATGTTAAAGGTAGCTTTTCCATTGTCTCAGAGTTACAGTAGAGGCCTCAATGGCTTAGAATAAAATAGGTGCCTGGGACCCCCACATCCTAAAATGAAGTGTCAGTTTCCCTATGCTGGACATGAAAAGGACATAATAAAAACAGTTCCGACAGCAAAATCACCTACAATCTGTAAATATATTGAAATGGAAGTATTTATATAGAAGAGTCCCTTTGAAGGAGTTGTTAGAATGCTGTGGGGTCTCTCCTTTGCTTTCCCTTTACTATGGAGAGAAGATGCTGCTATTCTCGATGTTAAATTAGATGAGAGGAGTTTAAAGGGACCACATAGAGATTTTGGCCTGCATCCCTAAGGATTGAGGGAGCATTAGGACTGGTGTGAGAAGCTGTGAGCAGATGGGCAGAAAGGGGATGGGGTGGAGAGAGAGAATGGGAGAATATTATCATGATGTGGGAAAGAGTCATACTTTCACAGATTGAGGGCAGAGGACCAGATATGAACCACAAGTAAGTGAGCATCTTGGAAGTTTCTGGGCAAAAGGTCATCTGGATGCATTTAATTAGAAGAGGGAACCACCACATATCCAGGGCCTGATGGTGGGGGGCAAAGTGTTTCTCCCAGAGAAAACATTGACTTCAGAAGGGAATTGCTCTGCTGGAAGCTCCCAAGGAAAACCCACAAAATTAGTCTGAGAAAGAAATTTCATTTGTAACTTTTCATCATGCGTGGAGGCCCTGATATCAGATTTCAACAGCACCAGACCTTTCTCCCTCAATTCTCCCTTCATTTGGTCTGACTCTAATGGTAACAGAAGCAACATGTGGGATAGAAGGCAGTTAAGAGAAACAGGAAACCAGTCGCGCCCCTTGTCCCATTTGGGGCCAGTTTCCAAGCTTAGAGTCAGTCAAAGCTGGGAAAGGGGATGAGCTTAAATTTGAACTATGTTTGGTTTTCACTTATTAGTTTAAACCATGTGATGTAATTGTTTTTGTAAGTTGAAAATTATAAATATTGGAAATTTCACATGGTTCATTACATTATTATGTCTATAACATTATTAGACTGGATTTGATAGTTTAATTACCAAAATGAAATTAGTCTTGAGAATGAAAGAAACTCAGAAAGCTATGTTTCCAGCCTGAGATTTCCTCCAGGATCAGGGGAAGGACTAACCTTCAGGGTAGGATTGGAAAACAGTTGGGAGAAATTATTCAGTTGCCTTAAATTTGCCCCTATCAAGTCTAGTTCATCTAATATAAAGGGAACAAATATAATATATTTTCCTGTTGGAAAAAATTAACCTGGCTATTTTAATGACTTAATATATTAAGGGCCTAACACTGAGCTTGGAAAATAGTAATTCTTAACTACATTGATTCATTTAATAAATATTGAGATACTAGCTCTCTTTTAGGTGCCAGGAATATATGTTGAGGTGAACAAAACAGGATCTTTGCCCTCAAGAAGCTTATGTTCTTTGGAGGACTGTAGAAGGTTGGGGTCTAGTATTTTGTTTCATAGCTATGCAACAAAATAATAAATCAATAAACAAATAAACAACATCATTCCAAAGTATCACTTGTGCTTAAAAAAAATGTGGTCTGATTGAGATGATCTAAGCTTTGGTGGCCAGGAAAGGTCTGTCTAGGAAGTGACTAGTGAACTGAAGTGTGAAGGAAGCAGAGTCAACATTCAATGAACAGAAATAAGACAATTCCAGGTAGAGAGAACAGCATGTGCAAAGGCAGAAGGCAGCTTTGAAGTACAGAAAGGAGACTCGTATGAATAGCAATTATCAAACTCTTCCTCTGGAGTTTGACCTACTTGGAGGCTGACCATGTCTTGACAATTTCTTCAATTTGCAGCTTGCGTAGAGAAGGTACACAATTCAGGTATCTTGAATGGACTTCATTTGTTCTAAGTGTTTAAAGACCCCTGTCCAGGTGTCAAGTCCAAATCAACTATTGAGCAAATTTTACAGTTGAGCAAATGGAAAAAGGTTTGGATGGTGTTCTATTTTGCCAGCTGCCAGAGTGCAATATACCAGAAACAGAACAGTTTTTAAAAAGAGGAATTTAACAAGTTGCAAGTTTACAGTTTTTTAGGCTGTGGAAATGTCCAAATTAAAGCAAGTCTATAGAAATGTCTGATCTAAGGCATCCAGGGAAAGATACCTTAATTCAAGAAGGCCAATGAGGTTCCGGGTTTCTCTCTCAACTGGAAGGGCACATGGCGAACATGGCACACCTAGTAACTTCCTCTCTCCAGGCCTCTTGCTTCATGAAGCTCCCCAGGGGTGCTCTCCTTCTTCATCCCCAAATGTCACTGGCTGGTGATCTCTCTGCTTCTTGTGGCTATGTCATTCTGAAGCTATCTCTCAAAATACTTCCTCTTTTAAAGGATTCCAGTAAAGTAATCAAGACCCACTTAGAATGGATGGAGACATGTCTTCATCTAATCAAGTTTAATACCACACTTGACTGAATCACATCTCTGTGGAGATAGTCTAATCAAGTTTCCAACCTATGTTATTGACTAGGGATTAAAAGAAATGGTTGCTCCCACAAGATTGATTAGGATTAAAACATGGCTTTTCTAGGGTATGTATGTACATCCTTCCAAACCAACATAGATGGTAAGAAGTTTCTCTTATTAATGTAAGTCCAACCCCTTGCTGAAAGATAAGACTCTTTTTATCTGAATGAAAATGAGGTTCAGAGAGGTCAAGCTCTTGCCCAACGTCACAGATTAAAAAGTGACAAAGCCAGAATTTAAAACCTAGACTGAAGCACTCCAAGTCCAGCACTGTTTTTACTACAGTGCATACCTCTAAGGTAAAAAGAAAAATGAGTTCATGCAAAAATATAATAACATATGTGGTCTACTCACTATACACAAGTTATATCATTTAATCCTTCTTCAAAACTCAGAACATGGGCGTTATGATATTGTGTCAGCTAGGGGTCTCTGGGAAGGAATTGCCAAAATGGAATCAGAATCACAAGACATTTATTGGGGTAAATGTCTGTGGAGAATAAAAGGGAGCGAGAGCAGAAGTCAATGGTGAGAGCCTCAGACCAGATGCTAGTCTGACACCTGGGAAAGGACAGCAAGAAGGAAGCAGGACTGCGTAGGAACAGCCTCATTCTGCAATGCAGCTCTGAGAAAACCTTGGCCAGGCCCATGGGAGTACTGGAGTAAAGATACCCTATCAGAAGAGACCCATGGTGAGCAGAAACAGCCCAACACACCCCCATGCTCTGGAAGAACCCAGATGAGTGTGATCTTGGCGTGAACGCTGTGTGGGTCCTGAATATGTGACAATGTGGGCTGTCAGGCAGCTCCATTCCTTTCCATGGTCCTCTCCTGAAGGGCACATTCCCATGATCAAACTTTACAAATGTGGTAACTGAGGTCCAGAAAACTTAAGTATCTTGTCCAAATTCACCCATAATTGGAGAGTTGGTATTCTAATGTGAGTCTATCTAAAACCAGAATGTTTCCCATGCCAACACAAGGATACATAGAAAGCAACATGGATGGAAATGTACAGCACCTCTGTAGTTCTCTCACTGTTTCCCCAAAGTTCTCACTTGCCCCTGATTTTTACCCCCACAACTCCTACCCAACCTTATCTTGCAACCTTTCCTTTCTCTTACGAATCTCCAAACATACAAACTTTTCACAGATACGTGAGCATCCCAAGCTGTGTCCTGCCTTCGTGGCTTTTCACATGTTCTATGCCCACTGTCTAGAATACCCTCTCTGCCCTTTTGTTTGCATTTATGCCTGTTTATTTTCATTATTATTTTACACATCTGCTTTCCCACTTAACAGAGGGCTTTAAATTCACTATCCTGCTTATGCTTCATCTTTGTTATCTGGCCTAGTGCCAAACACATAGCAAGGCCTCGAAAAAATGTCTTTGGAATGAATGAATGAAAAAATAAATGAATAAGTGGCTGTCACCAGGTCCAAGAGTTATTCCTTTGACCTTTCCTCTTCCTTCTTATCCCCCATCCATACAACCAGGTGAAGAGGAAAGGTTTATCCAAAAGTCCCACTAAGTCACTGCATCTCTACTGCTTAGCAATACACAGTTCATCTCTATTTCTGGGCAAACAGGGACGAGTGCCCTTCTCTATCTCCTTTACCTTATGGTCATGTGCACTTACTTTGGGCAATGAACTATAAGCAAAGTAGCATGTATCACTTCCTGGGGGATGTATTTCATTGTCCAAGGCTCCGTTCCCCTACAAGGGAGCATCATGGATAGGCATGATGCCGAAGAGGCGCCGTAAGATTGAGATAGCCTGGGAGGCGGCCTGGGATGTGGAGCCTCCACGGGGGGGCAGATGCTCTGGAGAGGCAGATATTCCATGAGAGAAACACACACTTTTGTTATGTCTTGCTAAATTTAGGATGTATTTGTTGCTGCACCAACCTGCCAAACTTGGCGCAGTCTCATAAAAGTGAGTGAGCCTGTGAACTAGCTGTAGTTCCTGTGTCCTTTGAGGGGGTCAGATGTGAGCTTGCTAAACTGCACATTCCTGAGTTCCACATAGAGATTTTAGATTCAAGGTTCTGTAGGCCTGGATTAAGGTTTAGGAATCTATGCTTTCAATAAGCCTTGGCGGTGAGTCAGATGTCAGGCATGTTTGAGAACCACTGCACTATAGAACACTACCTCTGAAGTTCTTTTATTCCTATAAGGTGATGCCACACAGAGGAAGGGACTTGTTCAAGGAACCTAATTAGTATTGCCAGAATTTGGATTCATACTATAGTATTTCTAGCTCTTCGCATTCCACCACTGCTTTGAGAACAGGCTCCACTGCATATCAGCTACATGGCCTTTGGAAAGTCGCTTCACCTTTCTGAGCCTAAATAATAACACCTCTGCAGGGTTGTTAGAAGAGTTACGAAGGGCCTGCACACTAAAGGCATCCAATGAATGGTGCTTACTATCATGAAGGGACTGCAATCTGGAGAATCACAGTAACTTGTCCAAGATCACACAGGAAGTCCATGATAAAGGACACACTAGACTAGATTATTCTGCCCTCCAGGCTGCCCCTAACTATGTAACTGAGCCAGATGAAGAACTTCAGGGCTCCTGGGCAGGGTCAAGGAGTGCAGTGGGCCAGTTCTGCTTTGTGGGGCATTGGGGTGCAGTTGGCTGCCTGACTACTGACTATCAGTTTCCCAGGTACCTGGTACTAAGTGAAAGCCTGCAGCCAAACAGCAGGAGTACAATCTCTCTGCAATTAAAAACTAATGACTTTTAAATGGAGCTACTTTTTAAAGCTGGAAAAAGCCAAGTTGCCTCCAGGTTATAATAGAAGATGGAGAGAGAGGAAGGTGAAGCTTTGAAACCCAATCCAAGAGCATTTAAACCACCGCTGACTCTCCCTTCCTTCCAGCCCATGGGCTATGTCTTTTCTGAAGGGTGGGTTGCCAATTTAATTGGTAGAGAATTCAAACCACTGGGATTCAGGCCAGTTTGGCTGTTCTTCTTCCCATACCTTGCCAGTTCCTCTCAGGCCTTCTGCCTGGGTTCAGAGGTAAATCAGTTACTGGACAAGCACACATAGATGGTGGGTTAAGAGTTAGCTAGTACCTTTAAGGAAAACCTAGAGGTAGTGTAACACTGCCCAAATTTTGGGGGACTGGGAGTTAAGACACTTGAGGTCTGGTCTCACCTCTGTTACTCACTAAGCTGTGTGACCTTAGAAAGGTCACTTACCCTCTCTGTTTCTCATCTATAAAATTGCAGGGAGACCAGGGGGTGGTTGGATCAGATAATAATAGGTATCATTTATTGAGTGCTTCCTACTTCCCAGGAACTATCCTAAAGGCTTTATACTTATGGATTTATTCAATTTTAGCAAAAAGTAATCATTCCCATTTTACAGATGAGTAAATTGAGGCACAGGAAATTAAATAACATTCTGAAAGTTACACATTTGGTAAGCAGAAGAGCTAGGATTTGTGGTTTTACAGGAATGTGCTCTTAAACACTGCATTACTCTGACTTTTAGACTCTGCCTACTTTTAGAAGGTTATGGCTCTGAGGAAAAGATCTGGACCTTCTGCCTTCAGTTTCCTTCCTTAGTAGGTAAATAAGACCATCACCTAAAAAGTAATGATGGTCTGGAAAAAAAGCTGTAGAAGTTTGGGGAGGGAGGAGAAGGGGTAGGCCCTAGTGGTCTGGGAAGTCTTCATGGCAAAACTGAGAAGAGATCTGGCCCTGTAAGGGTGGGAAGGACTTGAATAAGCAAGGAAATCATACAGACATTCCTAATAAAAGAAATGCATTAGCAAAGTTCTGGAAGTTAGAATGTGGGTCTAAGCCAGAAATCCTGGCTGGAAATACTAACTCTTTCTTCACCTAACCACCCTCTCTCTTTGAAAATCCCCACAGTTCCTTCAAGGAACAACCAGCTTCAGCTCTTCTTTTAATCCATTCATGACCATCTTTTGCCCAAGACAGATCTGTTTATACCTTGTCTCTCCCACTGGACTTTGAGCTCCTTGAGGACAGGGATGCTGCTTTCTCTCCCATCTCTGTGTCCCCAGTTGACAGAACCTGACATAGTGTGCTCTGCACTAAAGGATGAATTCATGCTGGAGACAAGATTTACACCAAAGGAGGCTGGAACATGAGCTCTGATTGCTCATCAAAAGGGTGTGGATTGGAATGGTCATGGGCAGAGGAGTGACCACATAAAATCTGTGTCCTTTGAAATATATTTTGGAAAAGCAACGGCATGGGGTGAGCAAGGATTGTTTATCCTTTCTTCTATGGATTTTAGCCAGAAAAAGAGAAAAGATAGATTCTTCCTGTTCTTTGAGCTTCACCGGGATAAGGAAGATGGTCATGATAGCGCTGAGGGTGGTGATGGTATAAATTTATCTTTTGGGTCTTGTACCTCCGAGAGCCCTTTTTCCTAAAGCAGGAAATTTTTGGCTTTTTTTATGTGGTATCTCTCCCTACCGTTTCCTATCCACATTCAGTTCCTAGGACAATGTCTTTCACGCAGTAGGTTAAAAAAAAAAAAAGAGGAGAAGAAAGGTACTTTCTACAGTTCCTGGCACTTAGTAAATTTTAGGTAAAAGCAACTAACTGAAGTTTTCTAGAAAAATATATTTTTTGCTGGTTACCTGGGTAGCCTTTTTCAGCACTGTACCACCCTTGAAATTTGGTACTTCTTTGAGGATAATCAATACCCTCCAGCTAAAATTGAAGACTTCTACTGCATCAGAGACACAGGATGAGAAAAAAGAAAGATGGATCCTAAACCTAGATGTCCAGAGACACCCACAGCATCCTTATCCAACACAGCCTAAATGGACAGATCTCAAGATGAATAAGGAGGGAGGGCTTTGAAGTCATTCAGACAAAGAAGCAGATTGCCCAATGCTGTTCTGATTTCAGAGAGGAACAAGAGGATTAGGAGGGACATCAAAGCACTTATTTGCAAAATAGAAAGGCAAGCAAATTTACAGATAATGAGAGATGAAGAAACAAGGGACTGAATTTGCAGAGACATTTTAATCCTTCTGAGTATAACTGTCCTTCGAAGGTTAAAGCTCTGTCTCTTGACACAGTCATACACACTCACTCATGCATGCATACACGCATTTGTATTCATAGCACATTACTGCTGCAAATAAAGATAACTTTAAGTTTTTGTGCTGTATAGCCATATCCTATAGGAACCCAGAAAGACCTGTTTCTCATTTGAGAAGTTACTTAAGAATTCTATCTTCCCTTAACTGTACCTGTGCCTTCTTTGGCTGTTAGGGCTCCCAAAAACCAACTGGCAAGACAGGACTCCTCATTAGGGAAACAATACAGCAAAAGGTCCCCAGAACTTGTTAGAACCTGACAATTTCTATCCCAGTGAGTCAAGGGAGATTGCCCAAAGCAACTGACATTTACTCAAACATAAATATACCTCCTCCCTCTCTCTCCACCACCCTTTGCCACATATCTTTCAGGCATACACTCATCCGTTCACCAACTACTCTTACACACATATTGTACACAACCAACTATAAAGTTTACCACTTCTATTCAACTTCACCTCACCCCTTCATTAACACACAGGTAATGAGATACCTAGTCTTACTACCCTAACATAGTAAATTCCCTATGGTCATCTTACATACATAGACACCCCATTATCATATCATACCCCCACATTCATTTATTTTTTCATTTGCCACATACTGTTCTAGAAATCAAGCACAGATAAGTAAAACAGATTGCCGTGGGTCTTGCTCTCTTGGGGCATACATTACAGTGGATAGACTATACACAAGTAAACAACAAAATAAGATATATTTAGATGGAATAAGTACTAATAAGAAATGTACACAGGGTAATGTCATAGACAGAATCGCTGAACAGGAACCACCGAATCACACGCCTGCCACTGGTGTGCATTACAACTCAGCCCCCTGGGATACTGCAAACAGTCCCACATAGGTACCCTACACACAATCGGACACACTTGCCTATGCCATCACATGTCATCGTCTGCCCCCCATCCACACCCCATCACTCTTACATACAAATAAACACGCACATTATGCCTTTACCACCATGTGGTACCACCCACCATCACCACCCACCACCCGTTTACCTGTTCATAAAAACAAACAGACCAGAGTCATGTGCACATCAGCCTCTGTCACACCTTGACCCTATCACCATCACTTCCCTCCTCTACCACTTGTCAGACACACTTGACCATGGGCCAACCCACATCTCACTCCCTCAATCACAGCTCAGCTTCACCAACATGTAGCATTCCTTCACAACTGTGAATACCACAGCACTCTGGTAGCCATAGCGCAAACATACCCTGTCTGCACACAGAGACACACATAAAGCTGATCTTCCATTTAGCTCCATTTCTCTCACCATGGAATGCATCTGGCCTTATTTTCTAGCTTGTTTTAAAAACGATTGCGTCTTCTATTATCCATGCTCACCATCCCAGGGCTCACTCAGTTTGTAGTTCTGTTAGGAAGGACAAAGCTTACTCCTATCCCATGACTAAGTGCTATCTGTTAATGGTGACAGGAAAATACCACCTGAGACAACAAAGCCAGGAATGTCTTTTTCACTTTTTCTGAAGCCAAAGCCCTAGGAAATTTGCCTCTTCCATTTTCCCCACCTCTATTTCTGTAGTTTCTTAGTACACACTGCCTGCTCATTGCTGAAAACAAAATCTACTTCACACAGAGCCCCATGCAGTCAACTGCCTGGGAATGTGGCTGAGTACAATGACTGAAACACTGGCTGCTCAGCCTACCAAGCTGGGGAGAGGGCACATGGACAGAGAAGGGACATAAGGCCATCACAATGTACCAGTTTTCTAATTGCTCAGTGGCTTAAAACAGCACCTATTTATTATCTCACAGACCTGTAGGTCAGGAGACTGGGCACCACTTACTACCCAATTCTAAAGCCACTTCCACATTTTCGATATTTGTTACAGCAACATCCACTTCCACGTATCAATATCATACTAGTATTTTATTGTTGGTATATCAAATTGCCAGAAACTTGGCAGTTTAAAACAACACCATTTATTAGTCCATTGTTCTGTAGGTCAGAAGTCTGGGCATGCATGATTGAGTTCCCTGATTTGGGTCTCAAAGACTAAAATCGAGGTGTCAGCCAGATTCCGTTCTCATCTGGAGGCTCAGCTGCAAAAGAATCTGCTTTTGAGAATGTTTACATTGTTGGGAGTTCATTGAAATTTTAGAGCAGTGGTCCCAGTTTCCTTGTTGGTGGTAGGCAGAGGCTGTATGTAGCTCCTGTAGGGACCCAGTAGTCCATCTGCCATGGATCAAATTCCTCTCACATTTCAAATCTCTGCCCCTCTTTGTAGTTAACCTCTAGGCTCAGATTTAAAGGGCTCATATGATTAGGTCAGACCCACTCAGATTACCTCCCTATTTCAAGGTAACTGATTTGGGACTTTAATTACATTGACAAAATCTCTTCCCAGTAGTACCTACCTTAGCATTTGATTGAATAACGGGGAGAAGTTATGTTTAGACCAGGGGCCAGGAATCTTGGGCGCCATCTTAGAATTCTCCACCATCACCAGAGAGTTGGTATCTGGTCTACACAAATAGCTCACTTTTCCAGAGTTTCCTGTGGCTGTTAGCCAAACTTCTCCATTTGCACTTTCGGTTTTAGCTCCTGGCTTTATTCCATTTTTAACCAATCACTCTTCTGAAGCTTAAGAGAGTTCTCTGCTTTATATATCCAGCCCCCAAATATTTGTTAATGATTTGTTTATATGTACCTCTCTAGTCATCATTTGGCTTCATCTCACAAAGCCAGCTCTTTTCATTTTTCCTCATAAGGTTCTCTTGACAGCCTTCCTCCCCCCCAACTCTGGCCCACGTAGTTTAAGAACCATGAAATGTCAGCACTGAAAGGGCAAATCACTCATTTTGCTGTTTGGGGAGTTCAGGTTACCAAAGAAATTGCCAAGGTCACACATCACAGTGACTACAGCTTCAGTAGCTACTTCTGATCCATAGGCCCTGTTTAGTGTACAACATGCATTTACCTACCAAACAGACTAGAGCAGAAGTTCTCGTGCCAGTGACAGGAAAGGAAAAGGAAACAAACATTTATTGAAACCACATCATGTACAAATCACTAGACTGAGCATTTAGCATACCACACCCTAAATTCTCATAACAATTCATTCAGTCAGTGGTTCCCAACAGGGGCAATTTTGCTCCCTCAGAACATTTTGTAATGGCTTGAGATGTTTTTGGTTGTCGCAGCCAGGGGGATGCTATTGTCATCTAGTGGGAAGAGGCTAG
Organism: Myrmecophaga tridactyla; assembly: GCA_004026745.1. Classification (NCBI taxonomy): domain Eukaryota; kingdom Metazoa; phylum Chordata; class Mammalia; order Pilosa; family Myrmecophagidae; genus Myrmecophaga; species Myrmecophaga tridactyla. The sequence goes on along the minus strand of PVIY010018456.1, from coordinate 19,533 downwards.
GGATGCTGCTATACAAACATTCCACAATTCACAGGACAGTCCCCACAACAAACTGCCATTTTTTTTTCAATTTCTTTTTTCTTCATTAGAGAAATTGTGGATTTCTTTATTCCACAATTGGAACATTCATGCATAAAATACAAGATTCCCATATACCACCCTATTATTGATGCCTTGCATTGGTGTAGACCATTAATTACTGATAAAGTACATTTTAATAATTAAACTGTTAACTATAGTCCATGGTTTAACCTATAAATGGTAACAGAATATATATATTTTTTAAATCCATGGAACTACACTATACTAACAGAATGTTAGTTTTAAGTTGTTAACAGTGCAAGGTGGAGAAGCCCTGTTTTGAGTTAAGAGCTATCAGCTCCAGTGTGTATGTCTCTCAAGATTTTCAGACTTGTACCAGACTTTGAAGCACAACTGGGTTATAACAATAATATTCACCTTTGTGAATACCATCCACCCCTAAAATGAAAAGTCAGTGTTTCCCCCAGTGTGGTCTCACGTTTGTTCGTGAATAGTTTTCTCTGCATCTCAAGGACCACCAGGCTCCTCTTTTGCTTCAGACCTTCCGGGAACTGCCCCCTGGCCAAGACAGTGAATACTTGTGTTGTTTTCTACATGAAAGTACCTCACCCTGCCTCTGATACCCACCATCACGTGCCTTTATTCTGGGTACAGTTACAGCCTCTGCTGTGTGGCTGATGCCCTGCAACCCTTAAGGCTCCAAAATGGCGCTTTTTTTCTGGGACCCCATGAAGGGCCAACATTGAAAGCTTCTCATACTGAAAAGTTTCCCTCTCTCCAGCCTGCTGCCTCCCTTAGTCACCTCAGCTCCCAAGCAAGACTGCTTGATCTTCAATGTTTCAAGATTTTTAGGTGATGACGATGGAAACCATTTCTTCAACTTCTGCTTGAACCATTTGCTTTTTTCAGACCCATCATTTGGGTTAAAAGACCAATCCCTGTGATAGCCAATGTTTGCTTCTTCCAACCCTCTTCCCCTTTGCTCTGTGCACCAATTGTGTTCATTCCACCAAACCCTGTAAGCAAATAAAATTTGTGAAAATTGCAACCTGGGGTATCTACCTATCACTTCCTTTAAAGCTGCTTGCACCAGATATATTTCAAACTAAACCTGGGACTCCTGCTACATACCAAAGAGGAAACCAGGGCTCAGAATGATTAAGAAATGTGCTGAAAGTGTACAACCATTAAATCTTGAAGCCAGCATTCTCTCTGGCTCAAAAACCTGTAGTGAGGCATCTCCATCTTTCTGCAGAAGAAGAATCAACTGAATGAGAGAATTCCAAGTTATCTGCCTCATCAGCTGTAAGACTCAGTCCTCCTGAGGTCATATTGCATAAAATAAATAGCTACGAAGACTATAGCCTCTCCTCCTCAACAGCTTTTATTTCATTTTAATGCACATTTCTTTTCTTCATTCATTTATCTTCAAGCACAAGTGCTTAATGATGGGACAAGCCCGTTTCCATTTGTGCATTAGCCCAATCTGTTCTATGTGACCTTCCAAAGTTCATTCATTCCAATATTTTCTCCGAAGTTTTTGGTTATTCTTCTCCCTCAGAAGAGGTGTATTTTTTATCAAGTCAGATGATGACTCTAACCACTCCCTCTAACCACTGCTCCTATCTCTGCTGCTGTTTCTCAGGCTGCCTGGTTGAAGGAAACCTGGGTATTCCCTCCTTACATAGTTCTCCTGACTTTCCCTCTCTGTTCAGAGAGACCTTTCAAGGCCAGTTCCCCTGGGAACTGTGGCTTACACTGCTGAGGCACCAGCACAGGAGGAGAGTCCTCCTGTGGCCAAAGCATCATTTCCCCAAGAAAAACCATCATGTTACAGAACACGTTCAGTCTCAGCATGCTGACCTCCCTTAGGCTTGCTCTAACTCAGGGCCTCCCAAATCCTGTAGGGCATAAGAATCACCTGAAAAGAGTCTGAATCAACTGATCTAAAGTGGTACCCAGGAATTGGCTTTTTTTTTTTTTCATGATTTCAATTTTCCAGGTGATTCTGATGGGTAGCCAAGTTCAGAAACCTGTGTTCTGCCCAAGATATCCTGGTACCCAAGAGGTTCCTGCTTTCAGTTTTCATCCAAAGCCTCCAAATTATGAAGCTTAGGGGTAGGTAGAAGTTTCTCATTGCCAAATCCAATGTATCATCCACTCGCTCACAGGTGGTTATTCAAGACCTTCCATGAGTCAGATGCTGCATTCAGGTAATGCAGCCCACTGAGACCATGTAGTCCTTGATAAGGAGGCCTTCAATTAGAGCATGCCACACCTGGCTTTCTTTAATTTGGGCACCATAATCCTGGATCTAGAGTCCAAGTGAAGGTTTATTTCCCCAGGTATTTAAAAGTAAACGTACCTAGAGGGCTTGGTTTTAAAACACTGTGTGAACAGGAAGGGCTGGCATGTGTAGTCAGGGTGACAGATTAGGAGCAGCACATGTGTAGAAGAATGTTAGGGTCCTGTGCAATGGAGGTTCAAGGATAATGCTATTAAAAAATAAAGACATGAGGCTGTGCATGGACCAATTGTGATGAAGTAATATTAGTAAAAAAATTTGACTAATCCAATCCTATTCAACTAAGGTCTACTGGGGAAAAATAATGACAATGACAATAGGGTCTGTTGAGAATCATTGGACCCATACTTTAGAATGAAATCTATATGTATTTTACTCTCTATCCTTGTATATTATGAACCACAAGGGTAATCTAATGATATTTTTAAAGTCGTTTTAGTAACCTTTCTTGAATTTTATTAGTACCACCTGTTTGTATAAAAAAAAGTACCATGTCAAACAAATTTATTGTATAATGTATAAAAAATATAGACGGTGTGAAGAAGGTTAAAATGACTCTACTAAATTCCACAATAGCTATAACCATTGTTAAATTTTTAATGTATATATTTTCTTCTCTCTCTCCATATATGTATGTAAAATTTTTATGAATTGTATTTTTTCACTTGACACTCTGTTGTGAGCTGTTTCACCATCACTAAATATTTTAAGAGCATTTGCTTCAATCAGTACTTAAATTTGAGTGTCAGCTATGCGTCAGACACTAGGTTTGGCTCTGGGAATGCTATGGTAACAAAACAGAAGTAGTACTTGTCCTCATTGACCTGATAGTCTACAGGAGATAACCACATGGTCCCATGGGTAAATGTAAAATGACAACTGGCATAAAGACTAGGAAGCCAAAATACGTGGGGCTGTGAGGCCATACACAATGTTACTAGAATAAAAAATTAAACAAACAAACATAGGACTGTACAACACAAACAGTGAACCTAATTATTAACAAGGGACTACAGTTAATAGTACAATTATAAAAATGTTCTTTCATGAATTGTAACACATGTACCACACTAATGCAAGGTGTTACTAATAGGATGCTATATGCAAACTCTATATTTTATGCATGGCTCATCTATAGACCTACAACTTCTCTGGTTCAAAGAAAAAAGTGGTGGGTAGGACTGAGTCATGGGGGACAGCTTTCCTGAGGAAAATGACTTGTGAGCAGGCATCTGAAGGATGGGAAAGGAATTACTGAGGAGGAACTTCCAGCAGAGGAAACAGCGTACTCAGGGGCCCTGTTGTGGATCCAAAGAGCAGTTAGTCAATGAAAGGTTTTTATAGGGCAGGGGTGGGGAAACTGAAGTGTAGAGATCAACTGATGGGAGTCACAGTTGGGTGTGAGAAGCCAATCATGTGGCACGGCTGGGGAAAGAGATGACGGTTAACAGTTGTTGAGTTCTGAATAGGATGCACATATTATCCTAATAGATTATTACGACAGCCTTTCTTGGTTGTACCATTATTAGTCCTATTTTACGAGTGGGAAAATTGAGACACAGAAAGATTCACTTTCAAAGTGTCTAACACTAGTAAGAGGTAGTAATAAGTGGTAGTACTGATGTTTGGACTCATGGAGGCTGGCCCTGGATCTCACCCTCCTTTGAGCAGTATAATAAGGGGGTAACTGTAAAGGTGGAGATGAAGGGACAGAACCCAGAAATGCTGTTTTGAAGGGTAGCTGGAATTCATGTGGGAAGACAGATAGGACAGGACATTCAGGAAGACGGAAGAGCATATTTACAAAAAAGGGCTGGTAAAGAGATGACATATTCAGGCCCTAATGAAGCCAGTTTGCCTGGAGCAAGAGGCTGATTGATGCCCACATCACCAATAAAAGAGCTGCAAAGACTGTTCCGAGGAAACCTCACCAGACTTGGACCTCTTGCATAAAACACTTGAGAGCAATGCAGGGATCTAAGTAAAGAACAATTAAAAGTCAATTGAGATCTAGGATAGGAAGACAGGGGCACAAGTTATCCCTTCTCTTCTCCAGTGAAATCTGTCTCCTTTCATCCATTTCTTCCTCTCCCCATTCTGTGCCATTTAAGAAAAGAGCTGGGGGATTTATTGAGCTGCAGAAACAAGTCAGGCAGCTGAGCAGCAAACCCTTACACTCCAATAAATCACAAAGTTCACCATTTGGGCTGCCAGAAGCTTCTACCTGAGGTCTACAGCAAGAATGTTTGTGCTCACACATCAGCCACTTTCTGAGATTTATTCACAGTCCTGTTCCCTTGAAAGTCTTTTCTGTGTGATCATAGGTCCAAGAGTGGGATAAATGCTCTGGGTGGGCAAAGGAAGGTGGGGGGAAATGGAATAGTTGGATGAGGCCATAGATTATGACTAAAGGGTCTCCCATAGAGCAATTCTTAGAGACAAACTGCTGGAAGAGAACTATGAGGTCATCTAATCCAAACCCTTCCATTCACGGATATAGAAACTGAGGCTGAGAGAAAAGAGATTTTCCTATGATCTTTTCATATATGGAGGGATCAATTTGCTCAAGGTCACCTAGCAAGACAATGTAAGAGCCAAGACTATTATCACTAATAAATTCTTTTGAGCTCTTCCAGAGAGTAGTTATATATGAAACCATACTTATCTATATTGTAGAATCTGAAATTATATAACTGTCTTCTTGGTAGGATGAAAGTTTCCAGAGATTAGTCTTACTTTTTATTCCCAAATTCTAATACTTGCCATATAAGGGGAACTGAGTGAGCAATGAATGAGTAGATGGATAGATGCATGGATGAGTGGATGGATGGATGGATGGATGGATGGATGGATGGATGGATGGATGGATGGATTCTGGAAGAAGCTTTCTCCATCCTCTCTTTTTCAAAATGTGATTTACCTTTTGGATTAACTCTAGTAATTTAAAAGTGCTAAGCAGTACCTATGACTGAACTAGAGGAAAACAGTGAAATAGAATGGAATTTCTTTTTTGCACCTTCCTTTTACCCTGGACATTAGGTCTCTTGCCTCTCTCACAGAGCTCATATACTCATATATATATACTAAATAATGGGAACTCAGGAAACTTCCCATTATGTTCCATTACTTGGGCCAGTCTCATCACTTCTTGGCTATATGCTGGATCTTTGATGAGCACCTGTTCTTCATCAAAACCTGTTCGTCCTGTCTCCCATTCCCTCATGTCTTTATTCATTTTTCCTCCACAAAGAAGAATCTGGAAGGTAGCAACATCTTTTTTCCTTCCACTGTTTAGATGTAAAAATCTCAGGGTCACTTTTAACTTTTCTTTTAGATATAGCAGTCAAGTTATCACTAAATCTACTTGATTCTCTCTCCACAGCATCCCTCTGCCCATTTGCTCTTCCTTTTCTGGTACCATTAACGTATTCTAGGCTCTTACTGCCTTCTCCTTGTCCACTACAATGACAACTTAATTGGTATCCTTTTCTTATTTCTCTTCCTTTACCATTGTTTGTTTAGTCCAGCAGGTGAGTACTTATTTTTCTGGTGATGTACTCACTCCCCAACTCACATGGAGACACACACATACTCACTCACATACCCAATCACACACTCACACACACAGACTTATACACATCCATACACATTTACACATTCATAAACACTCACACACAAGTTTACACATACATATTCACACAAAGGTTCATACGTTCACATACATACCATGCTCACTTGCACAGAGACTCACCAATGCTCACAAAATGCTTTCACACTTATACACATGCACACTCACATTCACACACTCACAAACATGCTCTCAGAGACTTTCATTGACTCCCTGCTATCTGCAGCTTGATGAGTGAACTTCTCAGTGTGGCCCTCTTAAGTTCTCTACAACTTGCTACTAAAAGTGATTGGGGACCGGCAGCATCCTCATCTCTGGTGGATTTTCAGATATGCAGAAACTCAGGCTCAGCCTAGGCCTATGGAATAGAAATCTGCACTTTAACAAGATCCCTGGGAGATTTTTATGAACATACACATTTGAGAATCACTGGCCTACAAGGTGTCCTCACCACAGTCTTCTCTGCTCTATCTTCCTTCAGGAACCTGTCAAACCTCACCTCTTCCAGGAAGCCTTCTCAGATATCCCTGTCTGAATGAATCACTCCTTCTACTCTGCACTTACCATACTTGTTTTTACCTCTATTATAGGAATTATCATTGACCTAGGAAATAGTAATTCACTAATGTATCTCCCTCATTCTAAAGTGTCCACTGTGGAGAGCTGTGACCATACATAGTTAATTCTCTTCTGGTTCCCCCATATAGCGTCATGCTGTCTTTTGGTCAAGTGGTGAAGTGGCTAACTGTGAGCTCTAGGACCTGGATGTCAGGGTTCAAATTTTTGCTTGACCATTTATTAATTATATCTGAGTTTCTTAATCTCTCTGTGCCTTAAGTTACTGAAGTAAAATGGGGTTATAATAATTTCAGAGTTGCTGTGAGGGTCAGTCTCAGAAATTTCTCAGGATAGTGCTTCACACTTACTAAGTTATGCAATTAATTCTAGTCCATGCATATTTCTGCTGCAAGTCTGTGGAATGCTATTTATTTCTCCATAACCAAATGGGTGTAACACCACCCACTCTCTCCTTGTTTCTTAGAACCACAAGTGTATTGTTAAAACAAAACATAATGACACGAAATACATTGAGTTCCCCGGCAAATCATCAATACAAGAAAAGATACTTTTACCACATGCTCCGAAATACACTGGCTGGGAGGAAATGTACTCAGCTCATATGATGATGGGCCCATCACACTTCTCTCTTAAGCTACCCAAGGCAAGTGTCTCATGTCCAGCAACAGTGATGTTGACTAACCTACATAGTATTATGCAGCTCAAGTTGTCTGGCAGGCTAGGAAAAGTGAAATCAAGTCTGTTTTATGAATACACAAAACCAAAAGCAAGTAATTGCCTTAAGAGGCATCCTGCTGGGTAAAAGAACTTGAGGCTGAAAGTTATGGAACCTGGGTTCGAGGATCAGCTCTGCCACTTTGAGAGCCAACTTGACAAAAGCATTTTCCTTTTCCAAGTGGCCCTCCATGTATTCATCTATTAAAGAGCATTTCCATGGCTTTACATCCTTAAAAACCTTTCCTTTTATTTGCTCTAGGCTATCTAGACTGAACCCATTTCTGAGCATGGAGAGAACTTGATGATGTCATCTCTGGTGGCATTTGAAAACATCAATCATAAGGACAATCACTTGTGCTATAACACGATCATGTGCATATGACTGGTCTCACCAGTGAAATTACCTACTTTATGTGGGTGAGGATCTCTTCACTACCTCAAGTTCACACAGCTTATGGAATCATACAGACCATATTTAAAATTGTGCCTCTTCTAGATACATCTAGAAAATCATTTTCTTCTTTCTGTTTCACCATCTGTAAAATAAGGCAAGGGATAATTATTTCTCAGGATTATGATGCCATGCAAATGAGATAACCATAACAAACCTTATTTAATAGGTACTGTGTGCACCATGAGCTTCACAGGATCATGCCTTCTATTTCTTTTAAGATGGGAATCTTTCATTTTATAAATGAGGAAATTGAGGCATAGAGCAGTTAAATAACTTGCCTAAGTAATAGGTTCAGAATCCCAGCCCAGCAGCTTCTCTTAAGAGCCCATGCATACAACTTCTAAAGAATATTGTTTATATTTTATAGAAAGCACCAAGAAATCTGCCAGGCAACATTATATGCTCATTTAATATGTTTACTTCACAGAAATATTGGTGGTACTGAAGTAGACATTTAATAGGTTGTTAAATTAAATGCAATTGAGGTTAGAGCTCCTGATTTTGGACAAGTTGGATTAGTTTGTATCAGACCAACATTCCTGCCATGAACAACTATAAAAAGCTGAAGCAGTGACAACAGTAACTACAAAAACAGCTGTCTGAGGACACTGTGGGGCGAACAAGTCAGGCTGGATGTGAGACTCCATGTCCCTAAAAGAGGGAAATGTAGTAGGAAAGCTCAGCTGTTGTCCCCTCAAGGAACTTGTTTACCATGTGAGGCTAAGTTTTAGGTTGTAATAATCGGTGGCAGGGGGGCGGAAATTGGAGTCTGTGGCTACTAAGTCAGGCAGTAATTGAGGGGCACAGATCCTTTCACCATTCTTGTTCAAAGATTTCTTTTATTAATAAAACAAATTCAGCTCTCGAATTTAGCACTGCCCTCTTGTACTTCCCATTTTGAGCTGATTTGTCATTGGTAAGAACAACCTGGGGGAGAGATTTCCCTCCCTTCACCTCCCAAATTCCATCAATCTCCAATCCTTGTTGCTTCTGCTTCTTTAATATCTCTCTAACCCTTCCCTCATTTCCATCTCCAAAGCCCAAGGCCACCCACCACCTTGAATTGCTCAGGTCTCCATTGCCCCTCTCTTGGATTACTGCAGCAATTGCCTGACCCATCTCCCTGCCCAAGGTTCTCCCTACTCCACACTATTCCTCATGCAGATGCCAGATCTATCTTCCTAAAGCACAGACTGGATCAACTGATTCCCTGATTGAAACCATTCCACAACTCCCTGCTGCTTTCTGAAAAAAAAAATCCCCACTTGTTATGTTAGCATGATCTAAAAGTCTGTTTATGACCTGGTCCCTGCATGCCTTTCCAGCTTCCTTTTCTTTTCATCCCTACTCCCTCTGACCTCAAACTACTGCAGCTCCCCAAACTCCCTCTACACAGTTCCATATAACATCCCCTCTTCAGGGGAGACCCCACCTTTTACCTTGTACCTTCACCTGGCTAATTGCTATTAGCTGTCATACGCAGCATAGATAAGAACTCCATACGGAAACCTTTCCTATGTGGTCCCTGGTCCCCTCCCTTCAGGTTGGATCAGGAGACCTTTCCTGTGTTATCACAAAACCTTATTTATCCCTCATCACAGTACTTGCCATGCTAGAGGGAAATGGCCAACTACTTACTTCCTGCCCTACTGGACCATAAACTCTCCAAGGGCATAGTCTGTATCTTTGAAATTTGTGTTTTTGAGATCTGTTTCAATATATCAAATGCACAGTATTGGTCTTGCACACAAAAGCCAATCTTTTAGAATGAATAGAAAGGAAAGGGACATAGAAAGAAATGTGTATGATAATAAGTCCTGCCAGCTGCCAGCTTCATTCAAAATAAATTGTATAGGGCTGAGGCCAGAAGCAGCTCAACGGGCAAGACCAGCCCCTGGGCCTCACAGCTCATGGAATAGGTATCACTCAGAACTCTTTGGATGCATTTCACAGAGGCCCAACTCAAACTAGTTTAGGCAAAGAGAGGACGTTATTGGTTTATACACCAAATCCACAGCAAGGTCAGAGATAACAGGGTCTCAAGCTCAGCTGGAGAGTCACTCTCTCATGATTCAACTTCTCTTTCTTTCAGTTTTGTTTTCCTAGATCAGCTTCTTCATTTGACAAAAGAGTTGGGTAGTGGTAGCATCAGGATTGCATCTTTAAAATCTCCTTTCTAGTTTGGAAAGAGGCTTCTCTCACCCTGCTCCAGTCCTCCAGTTGGGCAAGTCCCAGAAAAGACTATGATTACCCACTTGCACTAATTGCTGTTGACTGGAATAAAGTACTATGATTTTCCCCAGATTGGGCCATATGCTCATCTCTGGCCTGGGATGGAGGTGGAGTCTATAAAAGGATGGTTTGCTCCCCTTTTGGACCATGTGACTAGAGACAGAATAGGAGAAGAAGCAGTCCCTTTGGACTGCCACACATGGTTGCTGGGGGCATCATTGGAGCTGGAAAGCCAAGCCAATTTGTATCAGTGACAACTGGTTTTACAGGAGGACTTAGAAAAGTATGAAAGGGAGGTGTATCATTTTAGCTATTGCTGTAGAAGAAACCACTCCCAAATGTAGTAGTTAACACCATTTAGTTAGCTCACAATTCTGAAGGTTGACAATTGTCTGGGCTCAGTTGGACCATTCTTCTGGTCTTAGCTGGGTATATTTATGAGTCTATATTCAGCTGCCAGTCAATTAGTAGCTCTGCTTTTCAGGGTTGGCTGGTTCAGCTGGGGTGCCGGGAATGACAAGGCCATATACCTCTCAACTTCTATCCAGCTAGCGTTGTTTTCAGCATGGCTCCAAGTGAGTGAGCAGAAACAGTCAAGGTCTCTGCAGGCCCTGGCTCAGACCTGACGCAAGGTCACTTTTGCCATATTCTATTCTCAAAAAAAGTCACAGACCAGTCCAGATTCAAGGGGAGGAGAAATTGACTCTACTTTTCCTTGGGAGGAGTGAGGACTTTTGGTCATTTTTTAAACAGTCTTTCACAAGAGAAGGGAAGTGCAAGAGTAAAAGAAAATAGAAGGAAGGAAGGGGTCATGAGTAGGTAGAGGATAGAGGAAGCAGAAGGGCTGAAGTCATGGGTAGTGTCCTATGATGATGGAGAAGTGGTCCTGGTGGGATTTGCAGGTCACAAAGGACCAAGTGTCAGCCTGGGGTCAAATTCAAGTGTCAAATTCATTTGGGGAACTCAATATGGAGACCTGAGAACTAATATGCTGTGGAGTTGGCCTCAGGTCATCCAGTTCTAACACTGCATCTTTGTTCTTCCATCATGTTATCAACTTAATTGGCTGTTTCTAGCAAAACACCAAGATCTGTCATGGTCAAGAATTGCCAGGGCTGAGAACAAACCAGAGAAGACTGGGAGACATTTCAAAAGCAGATTTAAGCTTGGATCTCTCTTTTTGTTTATGCATTTTGCTTTATAAAAATTCAGAAGATAAAAGGAAGGCAGTCCTCGTGTTCCACTAAACTGGTGGTTAGGGGACTCCGGAGGCAAATTAGCAATTGTGTGTTATGATGATAGCATCTAGTTAAGCTAGTACAATGACTCCTTCGTTTCCATCAGTGAAACTGGTGGGTGGGAGCACTCTTTCTAGGAAAAAGCCAAGCTTTTGTTCTTAACAGGCAAGTTAAAAGCTGCCCAGGGGCGAAACTCCTTACTCAGGTGTTTCTGCCTGGGGCAAATGTATGAGGGACTGCCAAAAGAAGTGGGTGAATAAAGGGAAGATTGAGGGGGGAGCCTTGAACAGAGCTCTTGGTTTGGAGACAGAAAGCGTGTATTTGCAGATAGTCCTTTCTGCCACTTTCAAGCAGGTGACCTTGGCAAATTAATCATAGACCATGTATCTGTAAAACAAGGATAATAATATTTTTCTCAGTAGAACATCATAATGTATTAAATGGTATAAGATAGTAGTAATGTGAAAAGTTTAAATCCAAGGCATGCTTCTTGTCACTGGGGGGAAGTTGAGCTCCACAAATCAGAGGCAAGATACAGCATGGCAGAACAAATGGTAACATTTCCTCTGAGCTATATAAAGCTTCACTCCCATTCCGTAGTTCCAAATGAATGAGACTTCTCTAAACAGAAATTGAAAGAAAAAGAAAAAGCTCACCTACCAATGTTACCTTGCATCAGTAATTACAGCTGAAGTACTTCATTTTTCCTGATAATTATTTGACATGTGTGGCGACATGGGCACAGCCCCTGCTGCTCTGGATTGGGCTTGGGCTGAATTAGGAAGTGATTCCTCAGGCTGTACCTACTGCTCCAGGTTCCAGTTTTCTTAAGCTTTCTTTGAAATTGATGAAAAGGAGGCATGATTGGAGGGGTCAAGGACCAGGGGAAGCAAACTTATTTGCATTCAGGCTAAATAGGGAAAAGTAAAAAACAAATAAAGTCCACACCTGTTTAAAAGAAATAGCATGTCTTTTTAAAGATAAAAATCAAGAAATGCAACAAGTACAGCTGGACTTAAGAATTGTTTACTATTTCTTTGTGACCCAAGCATGGACTAAAACATATTAGTAATTATGCCAATAGCACACATTGCAGCATTTGATGTAATAGTCACACATTCTTTAGCAATTCTGGTGTGGGATGATGCTTGCAGTTGCTAAACAGACCATGGGTTTGAAAAATGTGGGGGTGGGACAATACATTAGCACCAAATAGTGTTGTTATAGAGTTGGGTAAGAGGAAGACAAAAACCAAGGTCAAAAGAGCCTATTAGTTGGGGTGAAGAGAAGCATAGGTTCCAAAGCATGGGTATTTTTCTTTTTCCTCCTTTTTTCTTATCATTATTTCGTAAATGCCTTGCATTTAGGTATATACATTGTCAATATTTTCTGAATGAATGAATAAAAAGTAAATAAAGGAGTAAACCACAAATCAGGTGGCATACTATCTAAGGTGAAATTTCAATAAAAAATACACTTTGAATGACTAATTTTCCTCCTCCCCCGTTAATATTTTTATGAATAACTTGGGAGAAGATCTAGCATGCTGAGCAAATGTGCAGATGATAAGGTGCTGAGAGAGCTAGATAAGCAAGTGTGACTTGAAAACTCTTGTTTAAAGGCCCATCAAAGTGACCAAATCCAAGTAGATTATAGGCAACAGGAATAAATGTATTCATTCATGCATACATTCTTTCAAAAATTATTTATTGGGTCTATCACATGCCAGGCAGTATGCTAGATACTGGAGATTCAAGATAAACAAGGGAGATAAGGCATCTTCTCATGTTTGGTGGAGCTTTGAGTCTAATGGCAGAGATCAACTATATACAAGGTAGCTACCGCTTGTGACAAAATCTGTGAAGTGGAATGACATTGAATGTACAAAGCTAGAAACAGTCTATTTAGAGGATGTGGTTTGTATCTGGGAAGGCCATGCATCATGAAAAGTAGACAGTCATGAGAAATCATGGGAGTAGAGAGAGCTTTCCTGGCCAAGACAATACCCTATATTTAGTTGCTGAGCTTGGAATGGCCTTGAAGAGCTGCAGAAATTTCAGAATAGAGGGATTGGAGTGGAAGAAGTGAGGCAGAAAAAAGCAGGAGATCAAAAATGAGCAGGGACCAGATTACGTGTGGCCTCAGTCAGGAGAATCAGTTTTATTTCTTCTGGTTAAATGCATTGCAATCCCCCTAGCCTCAGAAATTACCTTCTCAAGCACCAGATGAGGGGGAACTGGGGAGAAACATGAACCATCTTAATGACTTTTAAGTGCAGAAGATTAAATTGTGCTGAGTCAGCTTAGCAATGGCAGAATGTGGCCATCAATAGTGAAGGCAGATATGTACTGTATTAATGGGGCTACATTATTCAGTATGAAGGAGATGAGCATACCTGTCCCTCTGTGATGCTCAGAGCACAGCTGTAGCCCTGGGTCCAGACCTGAGCACCACACTTTTAAACTGTGTCAACAAATGTGAAGAACACCTAGGAGATGGAAGGCAGAATTTGGAGGGGTCTGTAAACAACATGATGTGCACAACCACGGAGTACAACATGGCACTGTGACTGCAGAGGTGAAGATTTGGAGAGTAGAGCATTGTCCTAGAGCTTGTGAAGTGCTGTCATGTAAACAGAGAGCTTAGAATGATCCAAGAAAAGCATTGTATTTTAAAGGCATCCGCACATTGAATCTGTTCAACAAGTCTTGTGTAGTATGGAGCACTATCCCCATCTTTATCTTCAGATAAGAAAACTGGCACTCGAAATGATTTCTTACCTAGAGTTCCAACTGGTGACAGATGTGGGGTTTGAACTCAGGACAAACCCCATGCTCTTTGCCTTATGTCACACTACCCTCAGGTGAAAAAGAGTCACTTACTTGTCATAAGCTCAAAGGGAAGAGAGAGATAGAAATTACATAGAGGAAGTACTGGTCTCTGTGGAAGGAGGAAATTTCTAGGAACATATGAGTTGTATGACAGTAGAGTGGTATGCCTTATCACAGGAGCCATCTGAGCCAAGGCCAGAGGAATTTTTATGGAGGAAGCTATGGTGGGATCCCCATGTGAGGATGGACTTGAGTTTTGAAGGCCCTTTCAGGTTTAACAAGACTCTCTACCTGTGTCTCTTAAACAGCTTTCATCCATCCAAAGGTAATGTGTTCACACCATGGAAACATAGGGGCAAAGAGGGATTATGTATTTCTGCCTAGAGCTGGTAGAAGGTCAGGCAAATTACCAAAGTAGAAGGACTGTCTGAAGTGGGTCTTGAAGGATAGAATAGCAGCCAAATGTTTTCCCTACTCAAGAGTATGAATTATTCCAGTGGAAAGAAGCCTTGTGCTTTACTATATCTTCAGCACCTACCACAACTGCTGCATTTAGAAGATGGCAGAGAAACAGGTAAGTGTGCTGGTGTCAGACATACTTGCCCAGCTCCATGTCTAACTAGTTGTGCAGCAGCCAGTGTGAAATGTAGCCTCTGTCAGCCTATCCTCACCTGTAAAACGGAGATGACGATAGTACCTTCCTCATAGGATTGTTGAGACAATTAAATAGACAATACCTGTAAAGATACTTGCCAAGTACAAGGAAATCACTAAGGGCCTCCTATGGGTTCACTATCATTATTAACACGATAATGTTAACAAAAAGTTTCTTGAAAGGAGCTAAACTGAGAAGCAGGCAAAAGATTTCCTGTCAGGGGAAACAGCAAAAACAACAAGTGATAAGAAAGTTTGAAACTACATTAGACAAATAACAAGTAGTCTAGAAGGACTGGAAAATGTAAGGAAATGAAAGAGGAAGAGAGAATAAGTTTTTGAGAAGCTTTGGAGGCCATGTTTAAAGTACTGGGATTTCATCTTTTCTTAGCTAAAAAGTCCTTTCTTAGCCTTGGAATTCTTTAGACTGGGAATGGAGTCATGTGTGCAAAAAGATGTGAAATCACAACTGTTCCTTCCTTCAGGACTGAACTGCACCTGAGGATTCTGGTTTAACAGAAAGATTATTTCTCCTTATGTGCATCCAGTCCTCTTATCAGAAATCAAGCCCTAGGAACAAAGAAAGAGAATGTATGCTAGACCTTTCCTCCCTTCCCTCTGCCCAGCTCTAGGAGACGAGCCTCTTCTGCTCCACACCTCATAGCTCAGCCCAAGGTCAACTAACACAAAGTGGAACTAGTCCATGAGCTCTGATTTGATTTCTGGCCCTGCTCCTCTCTTGGATAAAAGTCTGATCTCAAGAGAATAGCTCAGGTATGCTGCACAAACCCTTCTGCAGACAAGACTGACCCACTTCACAGATCTGACTTTAAGATGTGAACCTCATCTCATTCTAGATCTAAGAACCACAAGGTGAGTGGGGACAAGTGAATGAAATTTTCCTCTCTTCTTTAAGGACCAGTCATCCAGAATTCAGGAGAAAATCCCAACACATAAATAGGAAAATATGCTCATATTTCATGCAGGCACACTGCATAGCTTGTGCTCATGGTAAATATTAAAAGCACATTAGCAAGTGCATCAGTGCAATTTACAACCCATGCATGAGCAAACACATATCCAAAATCACAGCATGAGCCATCTTCCATGCACACACATACATATCTAAAATAACCCACAAGTACCATCCACAATCTCAAATATTTAATGCATTTGCACTTCTACGAAATCACTGACACAAGTGAAGACAAATACATGCACACATAAGGGACAAGCATTTCATAAGCATGTACACACACCTAACTGCTGACCACCACCATTAGAAAACCATCCCCAGCCTGCCTGTCTAATTTTCCCTCAGACTCAGAGTTAGAAAAAGGGCCTTGTTCTTCCTCCCCCTTCTTCTTGTAGATGGGAGCAAATGGGAAAAGTGCCTGTGCAGGTTCAAGGTACTCTGTGCTCCTTGCCTTTTCAGAACCCCATCTATAAATAAATATAACAATGCATTCTCTGGTCCCCTGGGGCTAAGGATTAGTTAGGAGCTTGAGTTGGTAGTCTCTAGATAAATAATTACTCACATCTCCCAAAGTAGAAACCAGATGACCTTGGTGCCAGCAGCTGAAATAGTATGAAAAGGTTTCCCTGTTTGCCTTGAACAAAATGAACCCTCTCTTCAAATCCCTTTAGCAGAAAAACAGGAGATAAGAAACAAATGGGAGGCTACTAATCTCTCTTTTCTTTCATCAGAACCATGTCTTTTTTTTACTTTTTCATTCTACAGAAAGTGCTAATGAAATTGTAAACCAATCTAAAATCTCAGAGTAGAGGAGGGAAATAGAGTTGTAACCATAGGGATTCCAGCCTTAAGACAAGGTTTTCCCCTTCCCCAAGTCTGTTTCTCAAACAATGAAATGAAATGAACCCACACAAGAATTCTCTTAGTATCATTCCATGTTTAATTCCTTATGTGAGCTAGCCACATTTCACACACACACAAAGTCAACTACTCTGGATTCAAATTCTGACTATGCTGCTTACTGTACATAGTAAAGATTTAATCTCTAAACTTCGGATTTCTCTTCTGTAAAATGGAGAACCAACATCTACCTTCAACATTTCAGTGCAAAATGCTGAATCAAGAGTCATGAGTCCAGAGGTATAATCCTGACTGAAACTGAGTTCCTGGGTAACTCCAGGATATCATTATTAGGACTTTCCTCAAATTTTTCTCATTTATAAATATGGATTCTATCATTCTATTAATATTCCACTTCATAGAGCTATTATGAGGATCAAATAGGATAAACAATGTGAAAAGCATTGGAAAGTATTGTTATTCAAGTCTTTGTGTGGGTTAGCAGTTATTGTCTAAGCGGGTGCTCAACAAAGGAACTTAGCTAGTTGATTGAAACCTCTCAACCTAACCTGCTGGTCAATGGATCATCTAGACCAGGGGTTGAAAAGCTTTCTCCATAAAGGGTCAGATAATAAATATCTTATACCCGCTCATGTCAGTCTCTCTTTAGTGGAAAAGAGGGGAGGTGGTCTCTGTCGTGACAACTTGACTCTTCCACTGTAGCAAAAAGAAGCCCCAGACAATTCATTAATTAATGGGAATCACTGTGTTTCAATAAAACTTTATGTGCAAAACAGGGGATGGAATTTCCAGGTCCAAACAAGATTTCATATATCCATTTATCCTTGCTTCTCCCCTCTGAACACAACTATAAGGCTAGGAAATGGCACAAGAGAAAATCAAAGGAGAACCCTGAGAGGTGAAAAAAGAGGCAAGGAGGTTTGTGGCCCTGGGAGTGGAGGAACAAAATAGTGATTAGGTATCTGGCACCCCTTGCCCATCAGAAAAATGGTGCCTAGAACCAGTGTCTCTATCCTGACCTTGCAATGGAAGATATACCAGGAAGATTCATTCCTCCCCCAGATCAATTTGGAGTCCTTCTGACAACACCACGGTGAAGCTGATACCACAGGCAAGGAGGACAAAGTGGGAACCCTACCAAAAGTACAGACAAGCAAAGTACTCTTCTCCCTGCTAGGAATTAGACTCTCCTCTTCTGGCAAGAGATAATAAGGCCAGCAGGCAAACCAGCAGGAGAGACCCAGCAAGCAGTCCAGTCTCGGACACCTCTTTTTCCCAAGGTCCCAGTACTTCAGTACTTTTCTCTCCCACTCAGAGACACTATGGTGGGAAGATGGAACTGCCAAGAGGGACCCAAATACATTGAGTGGCTTGGTTTGGGGAATCTCTTTATCCTGTTGGTTGAGACTCGAACCCCCTCCCCAGAGAACCAGGGCAGTTGGGATGAAACAGTAGGCAGACCATCATGCCTATCCCACACTGAGAGGAACTCAGCAGCCCAGTCTGGAGAAATCTTTTCTGCCCCACCAGTCAGCACTAGCAGGGAACAGTGGGGACCCCTACAGCACCCAATAAACCAAGCAGACAAAACAATAACACTATGAAGCCTCTGAAAATTAATCTGCTGTTTAGAATTTCTAAACCTAAACAGGGTGACTGCCTTATAAAGCAAAAGTTTTTAATATGATCCAGAGACTCCCAACATAGTAATAAAAAAAAAATCACCCATTATATCAAGGGCCAAAAGTATCACATCTTGCATGAGAAAAGAAAATCAACTAATGACAACACCAAAATGCATCAAATGTTGGACTTATTTGACAAGGAATTTAAAATAGCTGTCATAAAAATGCTTCAATAATCAATTATAAATTATCTTGAAATAAAAATCAGAAATCTCAGCAAAAAATAGAAGTTACATTGAAGAACCAAATGGAAAACCTAGAACTGAAAAATAAAATTAAGAAATAAAAAAATTAAAAGCATCACTGGATGGGCTCAGTGAAAGAGTGGAGATGACAGAGGATACAATCAATGACTTTAAGGACAGAACTAGAGAATTCACCCTATCTGAAAAATAGAGAGCAAATGAACTGAAAAAAAAAAAAAAGACCAAAACCTCAGGAATCTGTGAGACAATAACAAAGACCCAACAATCATATCCTCAAGAGGCATAGAAAGAAAAGGAAAAAGAGAGAGACTAAAAATTATTTGAATAAATAATATGTGAAGACTTTGCAAATTTGGTGAAAGACATAATACCACATATCCAAGAAGCTGAGCTAAACCCCAGCAGCATAACTCAAAGAAATCTACACATAATAGATCCTAATTAAACCTTTGAAAAATAAAGACAAAGACAAAAATTCAAAGCAGCCAGAGAGAAATGGCATATTACTTACAGTAGAATATTAATTCAAACTTAGAGAAGACTTCTCATCTGAAACCATGCAAGCCAGAATGAAGTGAAACTGTCCTTCAGGAATTAAGGGAAATAAAGAAAACAAACTATAACAATTTGTCACTAGCAGACATATCCTTAAAGATAATTCTTCAAACAGAAAGGGAAAGAAAAAAGAAGGAATCTTGGGGCATGGGAAAAGAAGGGAGACCAGAAAGAGCAGAAATAAGCACACATACAAGACTGTCCTCCTGTTCTTCATGAGTTTTATAAACCATATGTGACCCCCACCATATAGCACATTAAAAAAGAATAAGGAAAAAAAATACAGCCAACATCACACTTTATGGTGAAAGAATGAATGTTTTCCTCCATATTCAATGACTGAAACAAAAATTATAATACCACCTGATACCTGAGACAAGAATATTTAAAGGCAGGAATGTAAAAGGACCTAAATAGAAGCTAAGATTCTGCACTTCATAGTGAGTAATAAAATAAAGATACTATTTGTTATAACACACAGATGTAAGTTTCAATACCAAGTGCAACCGCTACAAAACTATAAAAGAGAAACACTAAAATACACTATAAGTAAATCAAGAGGAATCCTAA